>JASANG010002819.1:0-129882 GCA_030248215.1 Enoplolaimus lenunculus
CCGATAGTATTCTGGCACGTAGAGGGAGATCAAACGTACCATGGGGTTAGCCTTTTCAATTTTCATGAAATTATAGTTATTTCACGGCTGCTGGAAATGCTGACGACCCAGCATGGTATTCCATCCGAACAGATTGGTATTGATGCTGCTTACGCCGCACAAGCAGAAATTTTAAAAATGGTTGTGGGAGACCTCTATCCCTCGATAAAAATAGGCTGTGCCAACGTTTGGCAAGGTGACGAGCGCGATTACATGATTATTTCGCTAGTACGCTCATTCCCTAAGCGTGACGCGCTCGGTCAACCACATCCGATGGGATTTCTTTCCGAGCACCGTCGTGTTAACGTGACGACAACACGCGCCCGAAAAATGAACATCTTTGTATGTAACACATTACATTTCTTAGACCACCCGCTGATTCGCGAGTCCATGCGCGAATGCTGTCAGACACAGGCATGGATAGAGCCAATGGCGAGCGGGGTAAAGCATTTCGTACACATGCGTGTGTGTTTGGGTTGTCCCTTAGCTGGAACAGATGTCACCGTGCCAATGCTGCATTGTGTTCTGTAGCCTAAGTGTGATAATAATGCACCGCTGACGTACAAATTGGACAGAATTATTTAAATTAATAATTATATATCATTTAACATTTGGGTTCTGTGGCAAGTGGGCTAACAAAAGGCGAAACGTCACGTGCCGATGATTATTCATGCGAATCGGGGTAATTGGCGTATATCTTGTAAGTGTAATTAAGTGGTTAACCGAGTATGATAATTGTACCTTTTATAGGACGGAATCACGTTTTTTCTAATTTTTATCCCGCAAAATTTACAATTAAGGACATTACCTTTGCCAATGTTGAGCAATATTACACCTATCAAAAAGCAATATTTTTCGGGTACCAAAAAATAGCTCAAAAAATTTTACAAATCAATAACCCTGGTATGGTAAAACAACTTTTAAAACGAGCAGAGTGGAAAATGAAGCGGTACCATGTAGGCAGACAAATGTTGCAATATTGGGATCATGAAAAGGTGAAGGTTATGAGCGAGGCACTCTATGCTAAATTTATGCAAAACGATATACTCAGGCTTGCTCTTTTACGAACAGAACAATGCCTCCTAGTTGAGGCTAATCAGTATGATTTGTTCTGGGGAGCGGGAGTGTCCGAGAATTCACCATTGTTACTGAAACCGGATCAATATCCCGGTCTAAATGTATTGGGTGTCACCCTAATGCGCATAAGAGACCGGTTAAAATTTTTTAACCCGAGTGAAGTTCAGTCTCCTGATATGAGTAATGCACATACAAACACCCCGTTTAAAATTACTTATTACTATGCATGACCGTTATTTGACTATGAGTCCATTACAGGACCCTAACCAAATCATTATTTTAAATTGCCCCTTGGTCCATTACTATAAGGGAATACTCTAAGTTTAGGTTACTGTTGTGACTACGATCAAAAATTAAAGTACGTAATATATTAAATAAATCTATAATGCCACATCAGCCTCAAAGTTTGCAGCAGCTCGTGTACCGAAAACTAATGCTATACTATGCTCTTCTTGATCGTTCATTCATAACCGATCAAGACTGGTTTGGGTTAATAGTCCTAGGGCGCAACATTATGATAAATTCGGCACCGCTGTCTTGGGAGATGCGCACGGCTTATTTAGACTACCTGGCCGAGATCCAGATTATTTGCGAAACAGTACTAAGGTGCAACCCGGCTCAACATAATTAGGTAATTGCTTAAAATAACTGTGGGAGTACATAAAACATAGTTTTGTGAACCACCTTAAACAGGGAACAAAGGGTAGTGAGAATCTGATGGTATACAAATCAGAAACTAATTAAATCCACATATAAAAAAATTTAGGTTTAAAAAATAAGAAAAAGAACATGAAGATGGTATATTGGCCTTAATGATTCGAGTGCAGGGTTCAGATAATTAGCTATAAGTTATTTACGTCGTACACTTAATTAATCATGCGTGATTATCCTTTGGTGCTATTTCAGGTGACCCCGGTGGCTGCAAATCGTTTTCGTCTTTGGTTTTTTATTTTTTGGCAGGTAAGTTTTTAGCAATTTATTTAGTAACTATCACCGCAACATGTTGTACTAAAGAAAAGAATAGCAATTTAGTATACTGTAAGGAAAATGTTGTAGAACGATTCGAAGTAACACATGTAGTAGGTGTCGTCGAAAATTTTTTAAATTCATTATGTGAAACTTTTACATAACTAAGAAATAATTTCACAATTATATTACTGTTGTGGTGGGGTCTATTGGTGCTCATGTTAAAGCGTTCCAGTACTGGACTCTGCCCGTTTTATCTACAGATATCATATTTCTTAAAATGTTGTTTTGTTTTGTGTGATTGTGTACTATGTATCTATTTATGTTTCAGAACACATTATGGTATTTCACGGCTGTCGGAAAACCAAAAATGGCTTCCACAGTCGTCTTGTCGCTTCATCATTTTTTCGGTTATGGTGTCATTTTACATAATTTACTCTGTAAGTAACGGTACTAGGACCATAAGAAGCATAATTATAATTTTAAATTCGGTAAGGCTAGCACATAGGGTTAAAAAATAAAATTGCGACTGCAGAAACATCGCTATCTAAAGTAGTGGTGTGTTGGCTAAAACATTAATCTACATGTGTATCATAGTAATTTGAAGAGTACTGTGTTGCCGTGTCTGTAACAGTGTTTGGATATGGTAAGGCCAGTTGAGTTTTGTGACCGAATAGGTGGGTAATATCACAACAATCAGAGCGGTCGGTTTCACTCCATCAGTTGACCGGTTCGAAAATTGCATTTCCTGGATGACACTCTAGCCTGATTAACCCAATACTTTATCTCTCCAAGAAATGATTCAATATTCGTATAGTATTGTGCAGCATTTTGTTTCAGGTCTTTTTATATGATTTGCAACTGTTCAATGTTTAAAATGTTTCATGCCGTGCATTCATGGAGAGTGCTCTTTATTATGTTGCTCGGATTAAATTTTTATAATACAGGTAATGTCAGCAGGATCTTTCGAAAGATAACATAACAACATCGAGTGATGTTGACAAGTTTATCGCGGTTTAGGAGTTGAGTTGTGACAGGTTCTATTAGCAATGTGAGTGGTAGTGAAACAAAAGTGAGAATAAAGTAACCTAGAATTATTCACTTAGCTCAGAGTTGGCTCTTTCTTTCGCCATTGCACAACTTTAGTTTAAAGAACTCTTTATTAGGTGAATATATGTTTTGTACACTACGATAATAGAACTAACCTGATTATAAGTCCCAATACAGGTTTATCAGTGTACCACCCAATTAAGATTACCAAATTTAACAACAAATTCTGTTGTAACTAATTGTACTAGTGTGACAAGCATGGGCATTTGCGAAATTTGTTTCTAGTTCGCTAACCAAATATTTATATTATCAGTTTCAGGTATCATGGGTGAAAACTGAGTGCAGATTCGATGGTAAAGTTTAACCAGCTTTGACATTACACAAGTGGCTGGGTGATACCGGCTTAGTGATCAGATTCGTTTTGGTTTACTGCCTTGGATAACGGCTCAGCAGGATGTGCTCACAAATCTGCAACATTAGAGTTTCTGCGCTGGAAAGAAAGGTAAGTCATACACGGTATCAAATTCGACTCGGAGTTAGTTATAAGATTTCGGATGCTAATTAGAGGTACTGCTTTAAGCCACTTTAAGAGTTCTTTATTTTGGTGCATAAAAAGTGCTTGTCTACGGCAAGAGTAGGGCGTAATTTGCTTACGTCCCACTCAATCAGTATGTTTTTGTTCAATTAATTTAAATCTCGCAGGAGCTCGAAAATTATGTCTAGGGGGGTGATGAATGGTCCTATAACGGGTTTTGCAGTAATCATACTTTAATGTTTCTAAAAAGTATTTACCAGAAATCACGAAGCACATTTTTAATTTTGCTTTAAATCTGGTTAACAAAAACAAGCTAAGATTCGTTAACACAGTTTTTTGCATGGATTCATAGGCAATTGCTTGTCTGTATTTATGAATGGAAAAATTTGACGCTGAGGCAGAAACGAATTAATTTTAGCCTACGGCAACAATGCTGGAAAATGAGTTCATGGATTAATCTGTGTTTACCCGAATGTTTAAGTAGTACTTGGCGAAACAAAGCTCTTTATTGTCCCGACCTAGGATGGATTACGGCTGCATGGTAAGTAATTTTGTTTTTTTATAGTTTAAAACTTTTCCTTATGTAGAATTTTGTTTTTTGTGAAATTTGTAGGCTAAGTGAAATTTTTGTTAATTTTTCGTGGTCCATGATAGCTTGCGGGGCGAACCATTTTTGCCGGAATATTAGGGTAAGCTCACATTTCAGAGACTAATTTTTAGATTGAGACTCGGATCCTAATTTAGTTTTCACGTTCCAGTTCTAACCCAGCTCTATGTATGTCTGGAGTTTAGTAAAAAAGTGTGTTTTAAATATATAACGTATTTACCCTTTGCATACAATTTTCGGATATAATTCTTTTCAGAATTTATGCATAGATTGGCTCCGTGCAATGCCAGCGGTTTTATGATGTTTTGACTCCGAACAAAAATGCAATATTGTTGATATTTGTATGAAATGTTATTTTAAAATCGAAAGAATCATGAATTCGTTAAAAATAGTTTGAACGATTATTGGAGTTCTTGAAAGTGCCTTGCGGTTGTAGAGAACCAATCCGGGATTGTTCTAGAGTCGGAGGGTACTCTTGGTGATAACTTAGAACTGTTATTACAATCTACTTACTGTCATTGCAATCTAGATGAGCATCGACTACCTAGCATACTTATTGTGTTTTTAAAAGTATATATCTTTCCCAATAATAAGCGATGCCCGTTTTGGTGTTGCAACCTTTTTAGACCTTTATTTCGCCTAGAAAATAAAATTTAATCTTTTAAAAGTTTCTGAATTTTTACGAAAGATCAAAATTCTTTGGATTTTAGTGGTTAAATCGCTAGTGATATTAAAGAAAGGGCATCTGGTGGGTATAAATACGGGCTTTTCATGTCCTGGGGTACTGGTAGTAGTATGGTATATCGCGGCTGTCTTTGGGTTGTTTTTGGCTGGAAATCTGTAGTTTTCAATGCTTGTATTCGACCGTGGTTTTATTTGCGGTTATAGATTCCCGCTCGGGACTCTGACCAATATTTTTTCTTGCGTGGTATTCCGTATTTTGCCTAGTTTTCTGATTAACAAATATTGCGGAAATAAAGTGCAGTTTAGCCCCTTTGTTAAACTAACCGGTGTTACAACATTACAATCTGAAGCATAGGTTTTGGTTGGAAAACGGGAACAGTGGAAAATTTAAAGGCCTAGATTTAGCTTAGGTTGGTAGGGAAAATCTGAAGCATAGGTTTTGGTTGGAAAACGGGAAAAGTGGAAAATTTAAAGGCCTAGGTTTACCTTAGGTTGGTAGGGAAAATCTGAAGCATAGGTTTTGGTTGGAAAACGGGAAAAGTGGAAAATTTAAAGACCTAGATTTACCTTCGGTTGGTAGGGAAAATCTGAAGCATAGGTTTGTTAAAACGAAAAAAAAACCATCCAAGCATAGGTTTTGGTTGGAAAACGGGAAAAGTGGAAAATTTCAATGCCTAGATTTACCCTGGGTTGGTGGGGAATATCTGAAGCATAGGTTTTGATTGGAAAATGGGAAAAGTGGAAAATTTAAAGGCCTAGATTTACCTTAGGTTGGTAGGGAAAATCTGAAGCATAGGTTTTGGTTGGAAAACGGGAAAAGTGGAAAATTTAAAGACCTAGATTTACCTTCGGTTGGTAGGGAAAATCTGTAGCATAGGTTTTGATTGGAAAATGGGAAAAGTGGAAAATTTAAAGGCCTAGATTTACCTTAGGTTGGTAGGGAAAATCTGAAGCATAGGTTTTGGTTGGAAAACGGGAAAAGTGGAAAATTTAAAGACCTAGATTTACCTTCGGTTGGTAGGGAAAATCTGAAGCGTAGGTTTTGGTTGGAAAACGGGAAAAGTGGAAAATTTAAAGACCTAGATTTACCTTCGGTTGGTAGGGAAAATCTGTAGAATAGGTTTTGATTGGAAAATGGGAAAAGTGGAAAATTTAAAGACCTAGATATACCTTAGGTTGGTAGGGAAAATCTGAAGCCTGGTTTTGGTTGGAAAACGGGAAAAGTTGAAAATTTTAATGCCTAGACTTACCCTGGCTTGGTAAAGAAAATCTGAAGAATAGGTTTTGGTTGAAAACGGGAAAAGTGGAAAATTTAAAGGCATAGATTCACCTTAGGTTGGTAGAAAAAATATGAAGCATAGGTTTTGGTTGAAAAATGGGAAAAGTAGAAAATTTAAGCGCCTAGATTTATCCTGGGTTGGAAGTCAGCGACGACCAAATTTGATATATTTATGTTCCCTCGGCTTTCCGGCCATTAGCCAACAACGTCTTTAAAACGAATTAAAACTTTTTTACAACCTTAAGGCGTCACTCAAAGCGTCGACTTTGTTAGCAGACTTATGTTCTGATAATACTGGGCCACTCGGTGGTATCTTGTTTTGACCAATCTTGTGCCGGGACTATCATAATCTGATATATTCAATAGTCATGTATTATTTCGGGTAAATGCTCTGCTCAGGTTTAACTGTGTAAAGTAGATTTTGTTCACTGCACTGTTCCGCTCCGCGGTTTCTTGTTTTGACCAGTGTCGAAATATATTGCCTGTTAGTTTGTAGGATGCAACCGGAGGTGAAAAATGCCAGATCCGGAGCCGGAAGTGAACAAAAGTAGCCGGAACCGGAGATGATGCCGCAGGTGAGGTGAAATCAAGTCGTTGAAATGATATTTAACTTTTTAATTTTAGCAAATATCTGCTATGTGTTGTTAAATCGTTCAATTGGAATTTTCTACTTTTCCATTTTCCAAACAAAACCTATGCTTTAGATTTTCCCTTCCAACGAAGGGGAAATTTAGACGTAGAAATTTTCCACTTTTCCCGTTTTAAAATCAAAACCAATGCTTCAGAATTTTCCTACCAACCCAGGGTAAATTTAGGCGTTTAAATTTTTAAATTTTCCCGTTTTCCAACCAAAACCTATGCTGCAGATTTTCCCTACCAACCAAGGGAAAATCTAGGCGTTTAAATTTTCCACTTTTCCCGTTTTCCAAACAAAGCCTATGCTTCGAATTTTCCCTACCAACCCAGGAATAATGTAAGCTTTTAAATTTTCCACTTTTCCCGTTTTCCAATCAAACTTTTACACTACAGATTTTCCCTACCAACCAAGGGAAAATCACAGCGTTTAAATTTTCCACTTTTCCCGTTTTCCAACTAAAACCTATGCTTCAAATTTTCCCTACCAACCCAGGAATAATGTAAGCTTTTAAATTTTCCACTTTTCCCGTTTTCCAAACAAACTTTACACTACAGATTTTCCCTACCGAAGCAGGGAATGTGCAGGCTTATGAATTTTCCACTTTTAAACAGCAAAACCTATGCCTGCGATTTTTCCTACCAACCAGTGAAAAATAAGATCGTCATACAGGAGTGGCTGTGATGCACTCCTGGTCGTAAGTTTTCCACCCTGGAAAAGTGGAAGCCCCTGATCTATACATGGGCCCAAATTTGTAAGCAGACCATGAAATGGTCGGGGAAACAACGTACTGTTACTCATCATACATCGGATTTAATAACGACTAGGCCGCAACAACGGAAGGTGATGGGCGACCCTAATGGACTTACTTCACGCTCTATTCCTCAGACAGCATTAAAGAAATTCTGTTGAGAAAAATTTTCCTTGTCCGTGTAGAATGATGATCTCTCCCAACTTTACTGTTACAATTCGTGATTGCAGGGCTGGCCACTGAGAGCACCTTGGATAAGTGTATTGTATGTATTCATTAATATTACTTACTATTGAAGTCGAAGGGTTGAACGAAACTCAGAAACACTTCGATAAACAATGTAGGTAGGTACCAGAAACCAAAGTTTTAACAAACGAAAATTAATTTGAAAAAAGTCTATTTAACCCTCAACGGCCCGGCAAAATTTTCACCTTAATCAGCCCAACGGTCTACATAATACAACAACCACAGCTTGTTTGGCTTCTCGGGCCCCCCCCCCCTTTCTTCGAGATGCCGCGGGGGCCCCCCCCCCCCCCCCCCCCCCCCCCCGCGGCCTCTCCCCCCCTCCCCTCCCCCCACGATCTCCCATCCCGCGACCGTCTGCCCTTTTCCCCACATCCCGCCACCGCCCCGCATCCACTCACCATAGCCCACCCCCAGTCTTCCCCCCCCTTTCCTCCTTTCCAGCACCCACCCCCACCGCAACCAAAAAAACCCACCCCAACAAAACCCACCCCCCCAAACACACCCTCCCACAACCCCCACCCACCACACCCACACCAAACCCAAAAAAAAAAAAAAAAAAAAAAAAAAAACAATTAAACATAAGTATCAATATGCAATGGAATGAAAACTGCCATTAAAAAACGAATGTAAACCAAAATGCCTAAATCGTTGCTGAAAAAAGACTTTTCTTTGAAACCTTAGGACCTAAGCCAGTTTCTAACCTATGGCCAACGGAAAATATCAAACCTGTGCGCAAAGCAAACTGCTCGACAGCGCCAAGCAGATGATTACAACACTGGTCCATGTATAGAACAGGGGCTTCCAGTTTTCCAGGGTGCAAAATTTATGACCAGGAGTGCAATACAGCCACTCCTGTATGACGGCCTGATTTTCTACTGGTTTGGTAGGTAAAATCACAGGCATAGGTTTTGCTGGAGAAACGTGGAACATTCTGGATATTCCCAGGTTCCGTGGGAAAAATCTGTAGTGTAAAGTTTGTTTGAAAAACGGGAAAAGTGGAAATTATAAAAGCTTAGAATATTCCTGGGTTGGTAGGGAAAATCTGGCCCAGTGTGTGTTGGGGTTTGGATGGGCACATCCCCTTTGCGAGAACACAATAAAAGACAACTTATATACAATATATAGTTACGCAGCCAGGGCGTATACAGCTATCAAACAAACCTTATTCCGTTTCTGCTCTATGGGATTGCAATAGAGTATTAGCTTCTGCTGTAATACACTAATCTTTAGGCTTGCTGTCCCAGCTGTCCCCGCTGTCGCAGGTGTGCCAGCTGTTCAAGTTGTCCCAGCTGTCATCGCTGTCCCAGCTGTCCGAATTGTCCCAGCTGCCCTCGCTGTCCCAGCTGTTCCGGCTGCCCTACCCCATTCTTCCGTTGTCCCACTGTCCAGTTTTCTCATTGTCTCGGCTGTCCCAGTGTCCCCACTGTCCCGCTGTTTCCTTATCCCGGCTGTCCCGTTGTCCCGATTGTCCCGCTGTCCGCTGCATTCCTGCTTGTCGGACGGCAAAATATGAAATCTTTTCACACAAGTGAATGTATTAAACATTTGTGACACGGATTTATAAGCTTTATAAAACTGTTAATGTCTGATATTTCAGCCATTTTAGTTTTGAAAGTTTAAGAAATAATGACCGCCATGGTTTAGAGCTTAGGCTATGACTTAGGAATATTCTTTAGGCTTCGATACAGGTTTGGGCTGAATCTGAAGTTTATAGTCTGGTTTAGGCTTGTTTTTTGCACTCTCAGGCTTTTACGTTATCTGTGCAACACAGAAATTATTAAACTAATTTTGCGCTTAAATTAACTGGACTTTCGGTAAACAAAAGTGGGCATCAATTTCTACCGGACACAGATATGGAAATACATATTTGGTTAACACATCGGTTCCGCTTCCGACGTTGAAGTTCACTTTAGGTTTTGGTTCCAACTGAATTTACTACTTACTTGTAAACTTGAAGCTATTGAATAAAGCACAAATAACGTACCATTTTAGACTAGAAAACGACTATGCGCACGAATTATCCAAGTCACAAAATTGGAACTCGCATACGTAGCTCTGCGCTAAGAACAGAAGCAGGTGTCGAAGGTGCGCTCGCTAATTTTTAGCCACATGTACTATTTTTTCCGGCATTGTAGTTTAATTGAACTAATAGTCATATTTAGTACTTTTTTAAAATATATATTGGATATTTAAAACTAGGCGCCCGTTCAGAACAGTTTGGACAACGTATACATATATCAGTTGATAAACGTGACGCACATGTATATGGTGCAGATGTTCATGGAAGTAAAATTTTTCTAAACTCGTTAAATCGCTCCTCGTGCTTATAATAAGTGATTCCGTTTACTGCCCTTGCTTGTGATGGCGTAGCTAGGAGTAATAACTTTTTCAGTGAATTTAACGGTGATGCAGTTAGTAGGATCAGATTGAAAATGTGTTAATTTCCTGATTGAATTATAATATCTTTAGAACAAATACCATAAGGTTTTATTATAGTATAACATTCTACAACATACCATAAGGTTTCATTTGAGTATAACATTCCACAACTCATGTTGAGTTGGTAAGCGTTGCAAAATGTTATAAATTATGTTGATTGACATCTATATTTTTTACCAAATTATTACTTGTCAATACTATATTATAGTTTATATGCTTGCAGCTAGCTGTTTTATTTACGTACTAACTGCCACTTATCAGAGGACACTCATAGATCCAGTTGAAAACGCCGCTCAAATGTGTCTCGACTATGTTTGAAGGAATGTCAAAAACTGATGTTAACTCTGTAACAAACTAGATTATGGACTCGCTACATCAGTCAGCTGGAAGCAGCCGTCGAAAGTTTACGGATAAGTTGATTCACAGTCAATTTGTTTGCGAATATCTGAATTCGAATGAGTGTGACCCGAACGGCGAGCACACTATTTGCCCCACATATGAAGAGTGTTCGGTTCCTAGTGGATGCTTTGCTGTATGGACCAATTCTACAATTAGTGGCGTTAAGGTACGATATATTTGTACATTAGCTTTCTTAATATTAGGACTGTTACCGAAATTAAATTATTAAATTGTTGTTCAAGCATGTTTGACTGTTTGATATTATTTCACACATTCGCATGAAATCATGTTTTCGATAGCAAGCTTTTGGTCTGGTAACTGATCATAAACTGCCGTAAATGAAGAAAAATTACTGCAACACTGTGTTTGGTGTTGCATCCGAGTCTAGGGTTTCGCTTCCAGAAATTTCAGTTTCGGGTTTTCACCACAAACCATTCCGAGTCCGGCTCCGAATATTAATTCATTTATCAGGTGGTTGAACAACGCTAATAAAAATTAAATACATTTTATCAGTTGAATATATTGCATATAAAATTGGCAATCACCGAAGTAAGTCAATACCTATCTTCAACTAAGGTTATTTCACCAATAATATAGCCGCGGCATGCATTTTACGGCGTTCTGGATCCGGTTCCTGTAGGTTTTTCCAGTTCCGGTCTGGTGCCGGTATATTGTACTTCCGGTTGCACCCTGGGATCAGCACATCCTTTTTAAGTACAGTGCTTTGTTTTGTGATACTGCGAATGACATCAGTCGCTTCACACTGCATACTGCCTCGGGGCTACTCGATTTATAACCGGAGGAAATTTTTTGACTTGGTAGTTGCGTAATTTTCAATAAAGCATCATCTGCAGTAGCCAATGTTTAGGCTACGCATACAACTGAACGCATGTTTTTGTGCAACCGAAATTCCGATTCCGAGTAGAATTCCGATTCAAAACGAGTTCCGATTCTGATTGCACAATTAATCGGAATCGGAATCGGAATTGTGACATTTTAATTTTAGGCCTACTTGTTGTGATATGTTGCATAAAAATTCTCCATCATTCATCTATTCCGTTTTTTCCGATGAGGTAACTTATCAATAATTGATTGTAGTTTAGCTTTACAGAGCCCAAAATGATTAGTATGATTTGTTCATGCGACGTTTTTGAGAATTTTTGCCAGCCAACCGACACCCAAAATCAATAATATTATACTTGTAAATACAAATTATCCGTATACTCATAAGATTTGTAATTCCGATTCTGATTCCGGTATAATCCAGTTCCGCTCTGCACCGTGCCCCATCCCCAAAACGTAACACTAAATTGTAAACGATCGCGGATTTAGCCGAAAATGTGACTAATGCGTTATATCATTTTCTACACCACTATGTTTGTGGCCTGGACGTGAATATCGGGCAACATCCTGTCATTAACATATCGATTTGAGTCAAAAACAATTTGAGATTAGTGCATATCAAAGCGCTGTTAGCGCTAATAACAAATTTGTTAGTTAGAAAATAGGTTAGCTTCATATTATTACCACTTGCTATATTACTATTTATCAGTTGCTGTGCTGATATTACTATTTACTAGATGCTGTGATGCTTATGTAGACAATGCATTTGCATTTCTACAGCAACGACGATTTAGTATTCTGGTGCCCCTTTGTGAAAAAAGGAGGACATCAACCTGGAGTATAACTGCATGTTTGGCAATGTGGATTACACCAGCCCCATTACGGAGATTCCCAAAACTGAATCGTGCAAAAAATTAATATGACGTTTTCGAAGCATTGTTAGTATGTTTGAAATAGTTTAGGGAACCTACTGTGAACGTAATGAATCTTTCTGTTCAATCTAGCGCAAGTTATGAAGGTAGTTTTTCCGAAAATCGAGTGGTAGTTTCCACACCCGTCCCGACTATATTTATATTGGTATATATACATATATATAATTTATAAAATTTAGACGAAAACTTTTTTTATAGATGCTGCATAAAGGTTGCTATGACGATACCCATACGCAACCTGGGTGTGTCACCGAAGAAGATTGCATTGCAACAACCAGTCAAAGAAATGCCTACTTTTGTTGTTGTAAAAGGAAACTTTGCAACGAATTTGTTTCGTATGTACCATCAGCTTTTGGAACAGGTTTAGGAGGTATGTAAATAAAATGTTTACAATTCACTGTTAGGTTTTTGCATAAGTGTTTTGATTTTTCTCAAGTATAAAATAGTTGATTGTATGCTTCGAGCAGCATCTTGAACGTTATATGGAATTGCTAGATTCGAAAAGCTACGGGCTGTGAGAGTCATCGCTTTTAATTGGAATTATCTATAGATGGTGGTTTTCCTTAAGTAGATCTATATTTTGTTACAGTGAACGCATCTGGGGGAAACAATCCCAATCCTCCTTTGACAACAGTAAACAATGCATATGATGCGACAGAAATAGTCGTGACTGGATTTTTGATAGCAATGTCACCTGTTGTGTTTATTGCGCTTTTGGCATTTATCGGATACTACCTCTATCGACGACAAATATTATTTGCGACATTGGACAGCAAAACACAGCACCAACATGATCAGCACGACATTTATTTGCAACAAAGCAACTGGAATCATAATGTTTCACAGCCGAAAATGGGACCCAACGATGCGGGTGCAGTAACTAGTCATCAGTTTGTTAATGTGTCAATATCAGGGGTAACCAGTGGTTCAAGCGTGTCAGGTTGTGCTCATAGAGTGCCTGTTGTGCTTATTGAGGTAAGGGTATGTGGTGCTTTGGCTAGAATACCGCGTTAGCTATTTTAGAATTAAAGTACCATCCGGGCCCGATTAGATACCACGGCTAACCGTAGTAACAGTAATGCTCCATGCCACTCCGATGAGCAACACGTTTGCGCAAAGGTACAAGACGATAACGAACAATTTATATATGTCATCTTTAGGGCGCCTGCAAGGGTGGATCTAGATGGACTCCCTGCTCACCCACCACCACCGGAGCCACGCAAAATTCGAAATTTCCATCGTCATCGTGACTGCGCCAAAAGTTGCGTCTGGTTTCTCACTCGCGAGTTCTTTGGGTATCATTATTTCTCTGAATCTTCTACAAGCTTCTGAATATCTCGCTTGCACATACATGTCAGAAATTCTTCTAGCTTGCTACGCTCACTCACAAAAGCTTTTATCTGACGTTATATACCTATATACAATTCCATGACGGCCGAGCTTTCGCCGCTGCAGCTCAAATTACCTTTTTCGGGGGGTTGACGTGGGGGTAACTGCTCGGTTAACCTCAGATCATTCATAGATAAATCCTGGATCCGTTTCTGTGTCTTACAGTATAGGCATGACCACTAGGACGGAGATTTGGGGTGTCTGACCTCACACTCAGGGCCGGGAATGTCCATCAACTACGTTAACCCCACTTTTGGGGCTTACGCATACGTTCGATTTACTTAGAGGAAGCCACTTTCGGCGCCACATAATGGGTACATAGGTATCCCTAGTCAGAAATTTCTGGATTCGCCAGTTGTGAACTAAGACGTAGCAAATATTTAGTTCAGGTCTTGGACCGTCACTTTCCATCGCATGGCTACGCCTCTTGCACCACTATTATAATTTTGCGGCCCTGAGAGATTTTAAGTTTGGGCCTCCAGGTAGTTTTTTTAATTGCATACTTATTTAGAGTCAAAACTGGAACCTCAACCGAACTAATTTGGATTTTTGTATTTAGATTTGCTTTTTTCCAATCAAGTTGCTATTTTATAGCTTGCACAGATTTTACTGGAAGCTTTGGTAAAAAATTTTCTGCCGCTCGGTCATGCTGAAGTTGTGATTAAATTCGAATATTTTTTACTGTGGCACCGTGTTATTGTAATCTAACGGTTAGTAGTTTCAGATTATGGAGCAAGGTAGTTTTGGTATCATTTGGCGTGGAAAACTTGAAACAACAGGCGATACAGTAGTCGTTAAAGCATTTCCTCGTGAAAAATCAGATTCCTGGACACAAGAACGGGTATGTAAATTTGATACGTTTCGCATTCCGTAATTGGAGAGAAGTCATACTCCCTTGTATGATAATTTAAATATTTTATAATATATACGTTTTGTTAAGTTTAGATTTTGTTGTTTGGTATTTTGCTACCGATTAACAACGAGGACATCCACCCTGCCAAGAAGCCCTTTTAAAAAATAATGTTTGTTTCAACCAGAATGCGATCGGATGCCAAAAAATGTCGGAAGCTGGACTATTTAATATTCCGCTGGAACCGGATAATTAATTCAAATCTAATACTAAGCGGCATTCCAATATAAGGTAGCTAACAATTCTTTCTGTAGCCTATAGTAACCAAAATGGTTACGTGATAAAGATTTGCATCTGACGCCGATGCCTTTTTAGCACTTTAACAACGACACTAGTCATATTATTGCAGTGTTGGGTTCAACTGCAATATTTGTTTGGTCCATTTTACATTTAAGGCATCCAGTTTTCGCGTAGGCTTAGATTTGGTTTCAGACTTATTTTTACACTGAGCTTTAGGCTTAGGAGAAGGAATACGCTGAGATACTGTTACGCACTTAAAAACAACAGTGTCATCCTCATGAGGTTTTCCAGCGTTATTGTAACCCAGTAAAGATTGTGAATGTACACAGGCACGTGCAGACATTTACAACATATGTGATACAGAAAAAATATGTATAAGTAAGACAATCAGTAACTGCTGGCATAAATACAAATGATGAAGTTTTTATTTTTTGAAGTTTTCAAAACATCCGGCAAGTTAAAATGCCGGAGCCGGATGTCGATATTTTGCCGGAGTTGGATTTCCAGTTGCACCCTAATTTTTAATAAACGGTCGATTTAACTTGCATTTATTATGTAAGGTGTCCAAAAGCCAAAAACCGAGTACTTCTTAGCAACAACCTTTATTTTGGCTGCACACACACGCACGTAACGGGCCGGGGAAGGCCCTCGCCATCATGTTGTTCGAAGAACACCAAAGGATGGAATTGGCTGTTGGGTTTATTATTGCCATCGTCATCGTCGGATGTGCTATATATATAGTAAAGGTTGCAAATTTTATGAATACTCAATATTGTTGTTTGTTCAGGAAATCTACAATTTACCGGGAATGCAAGCTCATCCAAACATTTTACATTTCATTGGTGCTGATGTCTGTCGGGAACCAGATGTTTGCGACTGCTGCAATAAATGCGAGCTTAATAACGTACACCATAGTTTAACCAGACAATTCGCAAATGGAAACAAAACAGCGATACCACGAGAAGAATATTGGCTAATCACAGATTATCATAAGAACGGGTCACTTCATCAATACCTCAAGGTAAAATGTGAATTGTGTTTACTAGGAAGGATATAGTAGATTAAGATTAACTTCGTGCCGGGCAGGGCATGGCTGAGAAACAAATCGAATGACAAGTTTGTGTGAACCATTAGATGATTTTCGATGTACGTATCTTATCTTTTTTGTATTTTTCGATGCGCAAGCTAAGGGCATTTAAGCTCAAAGATTGTTTCGGATTTCGATTGTGCGGACTGCATAGTGCATACTGGCTTTCCCTATTTCAGTTGACCTTACTAACAAATGCTATATTCTTTTAATCCATTCAAAATCACATTCAGTAATTTACCTTTGAATCAGAACCCGGTCTTCGTGAAACCATTAATTATTTATCATGTGCCGTGCATCAGTAATTGCCTCAGTCATTATTTGACATGCATGATCATGATCCTGTCTCGCACCAATTGAATTGGTTTCAACATTTTAATGAATCTCGGTTGAGTGGCTTGTATGTAGGCACTATGCAGTAACAAACGTTGTATTGAGTGGTTGCCTCACATAACAGTGTTTTTGTCATAATCAAACCTTCGATAATGAATTCTGTTTTAATATTCGAATATTCGACACGAAGGTTTCTATCACTTGCAAATGAAATATGTAGGTATTCTGTAATAATTGATCTGGTTAGACTAACAAGGCAGTTCACCACATGTATGGAATTTTGGTTTTGTTAAGCTGATATGATAGCGAGCGACTACCTCCGCAATACAAGGGAGGGACAGATAAGAGACAAAAATAGTAGTACTTTAAAATTTGTGTTTGTTCTTATGAGTTCGACTTACATTAGTATTGTTTCAAAAAATAATTGAAACTGTTAGTCTTATAGCTGTTTTCAGAACTTGTAGTTCGAATTTGCAATAACTTGCTATTTTAAATTACAATGTACACAGTTCGACAACAAAACCGACTCTTCACTATGTTCGTTATTGCTATTGTTTAGGAGAACATTGTGACACTGGTTGATTTTGTCCGCTTTTCGGTGAGCATGTTGAGTGGTCTGGCGTTTTTGCACGACGAAATCAGTGGCGGTGGCCCGGCAGGAAAACCGACAGTTGTTCATCGTGACATTAAGTCACGTAATATCCTTGTTAAATCAGACCTCAGCGTTTGCATTGCGGATTTTGGCCTTGCGCTCAAATGCGATCCTAACAATCCGCCGCGGAAGTGTATTGGGCAGGTAGGTTTGTTTGTTTCGTGACGTCCGGTTCAAGTTTTTTTGTCAGGGATGTGACTGGTGTCTGGTTTCTATCTTCGATTGGTTAAGACAGCTATTTGTTCTTCCGTATTTCGCTGGCTTTTCAGACACAGACTGTGACCTGCTGAATGTTATACGTATGGCAGAGATAACACATTTACTCGAAATCACTATGAGAATTTTGTCCATTTGGTCAAAAAGTAATTAGCATGAATTTGTGTTTGCAAAATATGTGACCATGCAAAATGTCGTTTGTTTATAGAATGCACTGTTAATTCTATCAAAAAAATTCCAGGTAACAAACGATTTAGTAAGTGGGCTTGATTCGTTTGTGGTGTATAGAAATCTGTGATAACTGATACTGATAAAGAATTCCATCGTGGACCTATGAATTATACATATTTATCAGGGTGCAACCGGAATTGCAATTTACCGGAACCGGAACCGGAAAGTGAAAAATGCATTTCACCAAAAATTTCATTTTGAATCTTATGTTTTGCTCTATTATTTGTGAAATAACCTTAGTCCAACATAGGTATTTATTTTATTTGTTGTATTTTAGATTTTCGTCGTCGACTGAAGTGAAATCCACCATCAATGGCTTATGTTCGGAGTACAAGCGGCTTTCAAAAGAGATTCGTAAAAATTAGCAAAGTTAAGAAAACGGCCAAATTATAACACCGGAATTTTTAAATCCGGTGAAAATTTACCGGAACAGGAACCGGAAGGTGAAAAAATGCCGGAACCGAAACCGGAATTCCGGTTGCACCCTGATATTTATATATGTTACTTTAAGTAATAATATAATCACATTTCTATTTTTGGGTTGCTATCTGTTTAGGTTGGTACGCGCCGTTATATGGCGCCGGAGGTGCTACAGGGTGCGACCGAATTTAACGCATTTGCGTTTCGACAGATCGACGTGTACGCAGCGGCGCTGGTGTTGTGGGAGATATTGTCAAGATGTCAGATATTTCAATCAGGTTAGTGCATTCGAGTAAATAACATTGGTGTTTGGTTACGTTCAAACCTAACAGTTTTCAAAAAAATATGTACTATTCGAAACTTAAACTTTGTTGTTATCGAAGTTAATATTATTAGTTGTTTTCATGATGTTTTTATTTTGGGTTTACTAAAGTTGAAATGGTTACTAGCTTTGAGTTATGTTACCGTTGAAGGAAAAGAACCAGAAGTTTAATTAGAGGTTTTGAACCTATATTTACTAACAGTCACGACAAGTTCTCAAAACATGTGATCATAATTTATTACACATTCCATAGTAGGTTTATTTCAAAACAACACTTAAATGTTTCAGTACGCGTATGAAGTGTTTGCTACTTAGTAAGTTTACATTGCCGTTATGCTTGTCGTACAGCACCGTCGGTCGTAGCGCGACACCGCAAGTGAAAATTTTTTATTTATAAATAGGTTTGAGGTATTGTACGACGCCGTACGTCAAATTGTGTACAATTCTTCACGGTGCAGGAAAGCATCAAATGAAGTATAGCACTACCCTTAATATTTCAGAACCGATCGCTGACTACAAAATGCCATTTGAAAATGAAGTTGGTCAGACACCGTCGCTTGAGTCGCTTATTCAGTTGATTGCTTGCAATCGAGGCAGACCGTCTCTTCGACGGCGATCGCTGCAAAACGCTGCTGAGTCAGGGGACGACAACGATGCTGTTTGCTCGTTGCTTAATGTACGGTTTAGCTATTTGTTTGGTTGGTTATAGTATCTGCCTGTGGCCGTTTCTTGAGTGACGGTCTTTTGTGGCCGCCGGTTCCGGAATGTCTTGTAGATGGTTGAGTTTAACTTAAAAAGTCATTAATGTCGACTTTGAAAATATAGTAAAGTTTGGCGAAATCTAAGCATTCGTAATTCCTCAAAGTACCACGGTAAATTAACTGCAATAATTGTGCTAAATTTTGATGCTCACCACTATTTGGTTCCAAAGACGCACGACCTACCGATCGTCTACTGGCGAACGGTGCTATACACAATTGAAATTGAGATGGTCACGTAGTGCAAAATACTGTATGTAAGGGAAATGTAATTACATGTAGGGCTTTATTTTTGTTTTATATATACCTAGGCGCCAGTATGTGACTAACCATAAGAAATAAATACAAACTGTGTCCATTCGCCGACATTTTATTTCGTTTACTTGTGGTAATTTTACACTTGTTAGGGTTTAAATTTTGTTAGTTGTTAGTGGATTACGAAATTCTGTCTCCTTGTTCAAATGTCATTGTTTTTGAGGCACGGTTAACTAGTTAATCATTGTATTGTGGTAGTATTAAGATTTATATCACTGACTTGTCACTCCTTTTTCAGGACTATAAAGTCATTTGTCAAACTATTACTGAAATGTGGGATTGTGAACCTGACGCACGCTTGACTGCACGCTGTAGTAAAGAACGTTTGCAAACGCTTGCAGGTAATGCAGTGTTATGGTTTGTGTTTGCTTACTTGATGCCTGTAACCAGTGCGCTGTTGTTGTTGTTGTGAGTTCAGCAATTTACTATACCCTGTTTTGAGTTAGGCCAACCGGGACCTTGTTTTGCGCGTAAGGTCGGTTTCGTTGCAGTTATTTCCGATGCGGTTCGTTGGAGTACTTTGTTCGGTGCTAGCCGTCAGGCGGTGAGTCATATTGTGGCAAGGGTGGTGGTCGTATGGCAGCTCAGGGCAAATTGCCGTTTGATTGGGAGGTTGGTCGCGTACCTTCGTCATATTCGGTATTTTCAGTTCCTATATTTTTTATTTCAAAGGCTAAATTTAGACGTTTGCTGGATTATTATTTGGAATGACTTTACTATTTGAATACTTGAGTCGCGTTTCTTTTTGTCAGGATTATTATCCGTTGGTTCAGGATAAGTATAAGCGCATAGAATTTCACCTCACCATAGTTTGCGTAATTAATTTAAATTGATCACTCATCTCGTTGTACTATAAAATATAAATATATGAATAGTTTTTAGCAGCCATGGTTACACGCGCATTCAATTTGGAAGTTAAATATAGGTGTTTATTTACGTGTTAGCACGGCTAACCGAATGTCCGGTTACGCTCTGCTCTTGTATCCGACGAAAAAATGACGTCGAAAAATTTGCAATTTAAAGCGAAACGAACATTTTTGTCGTGCTAGTGATTATGTAAAATTTTCATTTCAGCTTCTGTTAATTCAAGGCCTCGTGTATTAACGCTTGCGTCTAGTGGTGTTTTGTCATCAGACAAATCCGATAATAAAGCAACACAGCGTGCACGGCATGGTTTGGAAGATGTATTATTGCACGCAGATAATAAGTACAGCGTCGTCGGTTTATCGCCATTAGTAGATGAAAACCGAAATGAACATATGTATAATTTGTATAGTCGACATCAAGTGGGTTGTGACAGAAATGTGGAAAAAGCTAATTTGATAGAATGTAGTGTGGAGAAAAACCTGAACTCAAGCGCTGTAGGAAAGTTTGACAGCATTTCTGGCTATAACGAAACTGACCCTCTGCTTAGAAATGACAATGGCAGCGATGGTAGTGATTATAAAAAAGAAGTGAGAGTGATGGAGGAGGGGACAATGCCATATAGGATGGGTGAGTTTGTTGAAATTGATGATATGGCAGTATTACCTCACAGGAATTTGACGACCACAGTGAAAGATGACGGTGCATGTATATATGGAACGCAGTGCTTGGCTGATTCGGGACAAGATGGGCCTGTGGCAGACGACGATTACGTCTCAGGAACCAGCAGCGAAGCCTCGAATTCAGTTACAGAAACAGCAACGGGTAGCGCGTCTGCATCCGTCGCGTCAATCAATTTGTGTCCTGAAAATAGTCTTCAGCAGATATATCCATCAGGCGTAGTGCATTCTCGACCAGGACAGGGTGTGAAAAATATTGACCTCAGCGATTTCACTTTATCGAATATCAGTCATAATATAGATAGCTCAAGTAGGGTTGGTTTGAATCCTGGTCCAGTTTTGAATGAAACGACTGACGGAAAAAGTGCTGATGGGAGTGCTGGTTCGCAAGTAGCTTCCGGTAAAGATTTGACGGAACAAAAATTTGTGGATAGTAATGACACTGTTATTGATAGTCGATGCCAGCTTACATCCAGCCAAGCAGGTACCACCAGCGGACAGATTCAAATGCTTCAAATTGAGCCTCAACGATTCGATTCAACTCAACAGTATTTGGATCAAACGCGAGAACGGCTGCGTGCTCTTCAGCTAGCGACAGGAGGCGAGAATATTGCCGGACGATACAATTCGGACTCTGGCCATCATTCAATGTCGTAGACTGTAATAATGGAAAGCATGGCTGAGGCTCTTGAACACTTTCCACATTTACCGCTTAAGCATGAGCCTAAGCCTCTGTGTATGTCTATGTCTAAGACTGAGCCTTAATTCGCAAATGTGGGTTGTAGGGATGTGTGCAAGAGCCACGTTTGATACGAATTTCTTTCGTCAATAGATGTACAATACAATATATTTTTTGAAACAGAACGTTACTGTTAATATATGTTTTATCTTTATTATAAAGCTAAGATAACTAAATCGTATCAAACGTTTTGCATTCACGAACCGAGCAAATTTGAAGTGGAATTGACATTTATGGTTGGTTGCGTACCTTCTGCTTTCGTTGTGTTTGTAATGGTTGGGTTACAGAGACATAAGGATTGGTTAAGTTTTGAGTTGGTTAATTTCGATCCAAAATCAAAGACATACTTAATTTTACTCATACGACGGTTTCGTATAGAAGATGGCGTAGCTCCAAGCATGTTTGATTGTTCGGAAAATTAATAAATTTCCAAACAATTCGAATTTAACTCGAACCAACAAAGGTTTTTCGTATTTTTTAATTCCTTCTGTAAGCTGCACCGAAATGCTCATCGTTACGTGGGGTGATGCAAATTTCGCAGCTTGGTTGTGGCAAAACACGACTGGATTTGTCCAGCCACAGCTTTGACTGGCATTTTTTTGACAATTTCAGCGGAAATAGCGTGAGCAAAGCAAGCATTTTATTAGCATACATAGTAAAAGATTTTATGCCAAATAAAAAGACATATTTAGCTAAGCTGAGTGCGCTTGCGCACTGATTTTTTGCACAACAAACAACCTATGTGTGTAGTGTTTTTTCTACGCAACAAGCGCTACACATACTTTGGACTATCGGCCCTGTTTTAAAGAAGTTTGTTTTTGAAGAGTAGTACAATCTGTGAGATCTCGAATTTCTTTTAATTACTTAACTAATAGCTTTTGATAGTTTTAGATGCGATGTTTTTATACATAAAGTGAACTCAAAAATAAATAAATGTATCATTTGCAAACAAATGCTCCACAGCCAGCCGCTGTTAGCAAACTGGGTATGCAGAACTATATAGGGACCTAGAAAAAACGTATTTTCCCAGCACAGAATTTTGTGTATGCTGTAGAATTCATGGGGTTATGGTGGACCGAAGATGTCCGTAGGGGGCTTCTCACGTTGCCTTCTTTTCCTTCCTTAGTAGTTGTGGTGCTGCAAATATGTATTACATATTATGTTGATATGTCTATTTTGATGTATACGAATGTTTGTTTGTTTTTGTACTATTATATAATTTCTATTGCGACTACAGTTAATACATAAAAAGACGGGCGTTTTGACAATATTTGAGAGCCTGTGATGCACGAAAGTAGCATTTTTTGTTTTTTTCATTTTATAGGCTTTATTAAGTGTTGCTGTTTAAGTGATGATGAACTATCGAAGGAATCTGGATCTTATTGTATATTTGCGAACCTTTTTCAATTGAGCTGGATGCGGAACTGCACTGGGATGCACGTTTTTGAATTCTAAGCGCGTATTTATGTTAAAATAAAAGAATGTACTGTAGCCGGGTTCCTAAAACCGTACCTAAGTACGACTTCATACTTAAGTATTTGCAAAGTAATTACTTAGCTACTTTATCGTTTCTAAATGTTTACAGAAATGATATTTAAATCGCTGGCCAAATTTGACGTGTTTCTTGCTTACTGTACTGCTATACTAACATTTTGTCTAGTTGAGATTGTAGAACATGGGTGCCTCCTTAATTGAAGCAAAATTTGGTTGAGGTTTCTCAAAGTCAGAATTTGTGTGTGTTTGTTCAAAACGTTAAGAAGTATTTACATATATCGATGACTTTAGTAGTACTTAAGTAGCACAACTTAATTCAACTCATAAGCATAACTTAAGTAAATACTTTACATGGGTAAGATTGCAGTAACCCGTCCAATAAAGGATTACAGTAACCCGTCCAATAAAGGATTACAGTAGCAAGTGTTTGGTTTATAGGACATGTTTGGAAATAAGAAGTTATGTAAACGGGCCAGAAATTCTTGACGTGAGTATACCTGTATGTAAAGAAGTGACGGGAGCGGCAGGATGCAACCGGAATTCCGGTTACGGCATTTCTTCACCTTTCTGTCCCGGCATTTTTCACCTTCCGGTTCCGGTAAGATTTTATCGGAATTAAAAATTCCGGCATTAAATTTAAGTCGGAGGAAATTAAGTATATATTTTACGAAAAAGTGACGATAAAAATAAAATCCTCGTATTTCAATTCAACAATATGGCAAAAAATAATATTCAAATAAACTTTCGGTGGCATGTATTTTTAACCTTCCAGTTCCGGTATAGAACATTGTTTTCAAATTCCGTTTCGTGCCGGTAAATTGCAATTTCGATTGTGCCCTGGAGAACGGATAAAAACTTGCTAATCTTTGTCCGCCTAGAATTGGGATAACATGTCAAACTGGTCATAATGTTTTGCAAACAAAATAACGGTTTGTGCCCCAAGGTTTCGGGTAAAAAAAGTTACAATTTGATCATTGCTTTAACGCACTTCTGCTTGCATCCCTCTGGTCAGAAGTATATAATGAGCTTTGTTAATTTTTTAAAATGTTTTGTTTAAAAATTTGTTCGTCTGAACTGGACTTGACATTATTTTTGAAGAAACGTTCAAAAAACTTATCAGCCAATACTGGTCATTTATTGTATTGCTTCCGATGCGATTCGCAATTGATCAATTTGGTGTCTTCTACCTCTTGTTTTGTAGTGAAATGTAAAGTGAAAATATGTACATATATATGGTTTTTTCTGTTGTTGGTGCATATTGACTTATTCATTTATCCTTTTTTTATACTTCATGTCGTTTATTACGATTTGTTTATATTTAATTGGACCTAGTTGTGAGGCTTAGGCTTAAATATAAATGTTTTTTTATCGTAATGTTGCGCCCCTAAAAGTTGCATTGGCCACCGAAACGATATATAAATATTAACATTGGTACATTTTTAAAAATTTGTTCATTTTCTACTCACATGTAAAAAAATTGAATTTAAATATACTGTTTATAATTTGCTTTATAGAAAGTAAAAGGACGCATTGTGCTGTTCGTGTAAACATATTAGTCGGTGTAAAACGGCTGGTAAAAAGAACAGAAAATAACGGAAATGGATACTAATGTTTTATTTGCCTGCCAACACAGTTGTGAGACATACAAATATTCACCCGGCGCCTAAGATTTCGATGAAAAATTGCGGATGCATCAAAATTTTAAAGCCTTGCATGAGTTTAGCAATTTTTATTTCATATCGAACAATACACAGCAAATCTGTAATGAAAAGTCGCGAGATATTTACCTAATATACACTGCAAAAAATGTTGAGTCACATTGACTCTCTCTGAAATAGGTTTTTGCGGAGCACACTGTAAATTGTTTGTGATTTCGGATGCCTATATAAACCAACTCCGAGTGGGGTCCGTATTCCAATGACGCCAGATCACTCTGGTTCAGCCCCGCTAGAATGATAACCCCAGAAACAAACTGCAAATACGCCCCACAGGTATGATAGGCACCATCCCAATTTTTGTGAAATACAAATATCCTAGGAAAATCAGAATCGGCTGAGACTTAGGTTCAGGGTCCGGCTTTCAGGTTTAGTGTCATTCTTAAGCTTAGGCTATTCAGAGGTTTAGGTCTACACTAAGGTTTAGGCTTGACATGAGCCTAAGCTTGTATCTTAAATCATGACCCATGTTGATGCGCTGAGGGCCGTCTTGCTCTACCTTGACGATAAACAGACTGCTATAATTCCTTCTCACACTGAGTTGCCTATAGGCAACTGAGCGCTGTGTATATACGTTAATGTATATCGCACCGTGTTGAACAATTGCAACACGTATACATAGTACTAAATCACACAAGACATGAGAGCACCCTCGGGCTCCAGCGTCAAGCTCCTATAGCTGACTGTTCATAGTATACGCCTTCCACTCCAGTCACTGGAGTTCGAATCCAAGCATAAAAGTGGGCCTCATGGAAAATATAAAATATTCATGTGAGAAAGGGTTAACCCTCTGAGCTATAGGAGCTTGACGCTCGAGCCCAAGAAGGCTCTCGCGTCTTGTGCAGATTTTGCACAGCACATATGTTTTAAATGTTAAACAATGGTCACAGTGTGTGTATTGCTCGTACATTATTGTATTTAGTTGCTCATAGCATACTCTACGAGTGAAAGGGTTAATAATATTGCCACCTTGGTGTTATCCACAAATGTAACCGCATAGTGATGAACCGATATAGCGTTTTTTAACGCTTCATTTTTTTTAAAACAGCAACGCAGATTATAACGAAAATGGAAAATGCTGAAAAACAACCAATTACTTACATTGACGGACGTCCACCTACGTCTCACTTTTGCGTGCAAATTTGTTGTCCGTATAGCTGTAGTTCTTATCGGCAGAAAGTATATCTATCCGGATGGAAACAGAAACAAAAAACTCAAAAACTAAGTATCATTTTGTGGTCATATCTATTAGTACAACTACCATATGGTCCACAGTACAACTCTGAAAAATCAGAGTAGCTCATTGTGCATTACATTGCATACAAATTTTGACGCAGAAATTGTTTCAACATTTTTCATTACACAAACTGCATTACCATTGTGCTCAAAAGACTTTTTTGATTCTACTATGGCTCGTTGTGCAGTATGTATCATTAAATTGAAAATTGTCGTTTTTTGTCACATCGAAACTTTTTCCCACAATAAAATCAGTCATGCTGTTATCTGAGCATAAAAATTGTAGGCCCGTGAACAATAAATAAACAGGTGTAAAATTGTTTCATTAATTATCATACGTTCAACATTAAAACAATACGTACAATAAAAAGGAACATCACTGTAAAAATGTTTCTGTCAATTAGTTATCAAATTATTCCTTACATTAAAATAAATATTTCATGTTAAACTGTCTTCATACCGCACTCTAGCCCATGCACTACTTTTTTCAGGTACTCGTTTTCTACATTTAAATGTGTCTCACAAAAGTTATATAGCGTAGCTTCTTCTCTCCAGAAAGTTTTTTAACAATCTCATGATACAGCTTTGCTGCATCAAGTTTTTGTAATTCCAACTCCTGGTTGTAAAGCATACAGTGAGATGGACTGGCTACAGCGGGATGAAAACTTTTTAAGTTCCTTGTAAAAATTAGGTACTCGCGCCTCTCTTGATTCAACGGTACGTACACGCACCCGTTCCATCCAAATGTCAAAAAATATGCCAAGTTTGGCGTCCCAGAGCTTTCCATCTACGTATTGAACACAAAGCTGCAATCTTACTTTCTAGAAGGTGGGGACAATTTATTCCAACATATTGCAGATATTGGCTAAAATTAACCCCTTCTCACATTGAGTTGCCTATAGGCAACTCAGCGCAGTGTATATAAGTTAAATAGTATATATCGCACCGCGTTGAACAATTGCAACACGTATACATAGTACTAAATCATCATAAGACGGGAGAGCCCCCTCGGGCTCGAGCGTCAAGCTCCTATAGCTGAGTGGTGATGTATACGCCTCCCACTCCAGTCACTGGAGTTCGAATCCTAGCATAAAAGTAGGTCTCTGGGGAAATAGAAAATATTCATGTGAGAAAGGGTTAACTAATTAGCCATCATGTTTACTACCTAATTTCGCCTCACCTCCGGCTCTGGTAAGTGTCGTTGACTTCCGGCTCCGGCATTTTTCACCTCCGGTTGCACCCTGCAGGGTATCAATATCGGTTCTGGTACCATACCGCCACCGATATTTTTAATTGCGATATATTCGCAGACGAATTGAGCTAAATTATTTTATAGCATTAAAAAATCGATATTTTTAGTTTTGCCAAGGGAAGTTGCTATTAATACTGGATAATACATAATTATTACAGGGTCTGCAGGCAGGGTGCAACCGGAGTTATAAAATACCGGAACCGGAGTTAAAAAAATACCGAACTGGAAAATAAAAAACATTTGTTACCGAAAAATTCATTTCGCTTTTAATGCGGTAAACGCACCATTTAGAATGCCAAAATCCTGAAACAAATGCAGTAGGTGGAAACGTATTAAGAAATTATGGAGTATGGCACAAATTGAAAATTTTGCCAATATACGCTCAAACAATATCAGATAATAAGTTAGATTAGTATGCCAATTTTTCTTAATTTTCGAATGAGAAAATATATTCAATACCGAAAATACCGGAAAATTCCGGTGAAAAAATACCATATTTCTTGCCGGAACCGGATAGTGACAAATGTCGGATTTCCCTACCGTAACCGGAATTTCGGTTCCACCCTGTCCGCAAGCTTAATATCTTTTTCGATTACAAGGGGAGTTGCTTTTTTGTGCTAATAATAAATATTCTACGATGCGCTTTGCAGTGTGCAACCGAAATTCCGATTCTAAACAAATACAATCAACATGCCTGGTTTATTTTGAAAATAACAATAATTGATTGTTAATCGCAAATTTGTTCTGCGACGTTTTTGAAAATTGCCACACAACATGCACCCTAAATTAATCATGTGGAAGGCACCGAAAAATTTTGGTGGCCTCCATGCACTCCAGTAGTACTGTAATGACCCAAATAAGAGGGGGCCTTATATTTTTTTGGCCTCCCTAGAGGGTACCCCATGTTATTCGGTTACCGACTGTTATTTATTTTAACTGCCCTTCGTTACTGATATATATCCGGTATTGCAACTATCCGTTGAATTAAACGTTTATTTGTCTTGTGTCAAGAGCTTGGGCGACAATGCAAGATTATAGTTTTGGAATGTACTTTCAAAACTTAAGTGTTTGGTCCTGGAGACAATGCGCTAGAATTAAGAATAATTGAAATTTATGAACTTTAATTAACCCTTTCTCACATGAATATTTTCAATTTCATATGAGATGTAATTTTACGGTAAGATTCGAAACCCAGTCTCACGGGTGGGAGGCGTTTACGATGACCACTGAGCTATAGGAGCTTGACGCTCGAGTCCGAGTAGGCTCTCACGTCTTGTGAGGATTTTGCACAGCGCATATATGTTATAAATCTTAAACACTGCTCACAGTGTGTGTATTGCTCGTACATTATTGTATTTAGTTGCTCGTAGTATACTCTATGAGTGAAAGGGTTAGGGTTTAGGGATTCTATCCGCTTACGGACTCTTATTAGGGCTACGGAATCCTATTGATTGGTACTCAAAATGGGGACACCCACCTCTTGTTACCCCTGTTATTCGGGTTACTACAGTACCTACTAGTCAACGATTACAACTGTGGTGACCAGTGATCAACCGGAATCCCGGATCCGGCACTTTTCACCCTCATTTTACCGGAATTAAAAATTCTGGTATTAAATTTTGGTCGGCGCAAATTAAGATATCTTACTAAAAATGACAAAAATAAATAATGTCATTAGTATAGTACGTAAACCTTGACAATCGCCGAAAATAACCCAACGAAAGTAGATTTCGTTTCCTTGGATTATAAAATCTAAAATACAGCACAAAAAGTGAATACCTATCTACAGCTAGGGTTATTTCACCAATAATGCTGCAATAAAGAAAATTAAAATGAATTTTTCGGCGGCATATATTTTTCACTTTCAGTGACGGTAAGCTGTAATTCCAGGTTTTACCCTGGTAGTGAGTGACCCGTTTAAGATAGGGGACAGTTATTTACTTTTAAGGCTCCCCATGTTAGTTAGGCCCAACATCGTTCTGTTTATATGCTTTAGCGTCTGTTACATATTTGAACAGTATAGGCCATTCTGCTTTGGCCCCTGCTTGGACTATAATTAGGACGTACGGACTCCATCCACTAACGATCTTTAAGTAGGGACAGACTTTTATTTATTAGGCCCCGTCTTATTTCCTTTTTATCCGGGTCATTACAGTAAGTAAATACTGCGTTACTTTTTGTGTTTCGCTTTAGTGACTTTAACCGACACCGTAAACCTTTGCTCTACAGGGCGTTCCGGTCCTTCAGGATGTACGAGTTCAAGTGAAATCAGGCACTCAGCATCAGCTTCAGTCACCGAACAAAACAACGAATTTTTATGCGACGCCAAAATATGTCTCAAACATTGAGCTGTTGTCGGCAAAATTTCCAAACAAAATGGACACGCCGGCTTTGAATATGTGTTTGTATCATCTGATCTCGGGGTGCTAATACGCTAAAACAAAACCAGCAAAACTCAATATTGTGCAGAAAATCTGAATAATTTTAGCACTATGAAACACAAAATGACTGAGAAAGATTAATTTAATACGTAGCTCGCTGTCATGCGCAATACTGACCAATAAAAAGTGTAGCAGAATGTGTGCAACACTGTATCATAAATATGAGAAGTCCATACAATTATTACATAATGAAAAGCAAATTGTGGCGACTCGAAAATGAAAAATCACAAAAATAGCAATGACAAACAAACGTTACAGTTCCAAATATAACATAATTATTACCATACAATATTACGTACCTTTATTATTCGGCATAACTTTGTGTTGTGTAGATCCGTCATGTGCGATACAAGTTCCCATGGCTTTCCAAACGAAACAGCGCAAAACGGACAACCCGAACTGAGGATTCTGGGTTCACAATCATTGTTTGTAGAATTTATTTCAAGCTTTGATCGTGATTGGTTGGACACAGATCGTGAGCTGAAATTAAAAACACCGCGGTTTGTCTAGACACGAGATCACAAAACTATACAGCTAGAGAGCGCAACCGGAATCCCGACTCCGATCCAAAACGAGTTCCGAATCCTATTGAACAATCAATCTAAATAGGAATTTTGAAATTTCAACTTTAACCCTACTTGTTGTGATATGTTGTATAAAATTCCCTGCATAAAACTATTATTTTATCTTGACAACAACAATAATTGATTGTAGCTAAGCTTTGCACAACCAAAAACCATCGCCAATTTGTTCTTGCGTTTTACCAGCCAACAGACACCATAAATCAATAATCAAGATACATGTTACCCGTATAGTCACTAAATTTGTTGTTCCGATTGCGGTATCAATTCGTTGTTCCGATTCCGATATAACCCTGTTCCGCTTTGCACATTGACAGCTAATATGATCAAAAACAGCTAAGTTCAAACCATCTACATTTTAAGCGTAATATGTAGTGACTTATTACACAATGCTATTTAGAGATGTGGTTCAGTTATACAATGTAGCATAGCTCAACAACGGATTTCAATTTTGCAAACATTTGACTGTAATTTTTAAAATGCAAAACAACAGTTTTCAGCCGATGTCACCATGTTGATACAGGTTCAAAACTTTGAGCTTTAACAAAAAAACACCCACACAAGCGATACGTGCGTACATCATACACACAAGCGATACATGCGTATATCATACCAGGGTTCAACAAGATACCAAAAAATGCTGCAGCCGGATAGTTCCATACCCGGCTCCGGCGGTTGCTGAAGCTGAAAATTCAGTTAGTACATTGTTTTGTTGAATTGGGAATAAGAATATGCTGAGATACATATACTGATACGCCTCTAAAATAAATGGTCATCTTTAACACGTTTTCCAGCGTTATTGCAATTACCCACTAAAATTGTGAACGTAAAAGGGCACATGCAAACATTTACATTACTTGTATGACAAAAATATGTAAAAGTAAGTTAATCAGTTCCATGTTAGTTGGCATATATACAAATTACGGTTTCAATTTTTGAAGACTTTAAAAACACATCCGGCAAGTGAAAATACATGAGCCAGATGCCGAAATTTTGCCGAAGCTGGATATCGGAATGAACCCTGGCACATACGTAATGATATCACCTAATCAATACCATAAACCAGTCGTCTGGGACCGCCGAAATTTTGCCCAAGCTGGATATCGGAATGAACCCTGGCACATACGTAATGATATCACCTAATCAATACCATAAACCAGTCGTCTGGGACCGGGACAAAAGGATCGGGTGCCGGGGCCAGTACCAAAGGGAACAAGTAAGAACACGTAAAAATAACTATCAATATGAACGATAAAAGATTTACCGACTACGATTTCAATGCCGATTTCGATTAAAATAAGTTCCGTTGGGCACCACGTTGAGATATGTTACTAAGTTATAACCGTTGTTACGTCTTCTTAAATTTAACATCGTATCGAAATTCGTTGTTTCTTGTGATTTCCATATTTTTCAAACGAGAGCCGATCGTGATCATGACGGGATTGGCTTTCATGCGTCAGATGCGTATATATAATTTGTTACAGAATATCAACGCAATGACAGCCGCATAATTTTTAAATGTTAATATATTTCATGCCCAACCTCAGTAGTTCTGAGATTTGTGGCTTGAAACAAAAAATAATGAATTATATAACAAGCAGGGTGCAACCGGAATTACAATTTACCGGAACCGGAATTTGAAAATTTTACCGGAACCGGAACCGGAAACGGAACCGGAAAGTGAAAAATGCATTTCACCAAAAATTTCATTTTAATCTTATTTTTTGCTCTATTATTTGTGAAATAACCTTAGTCGAACATAGGTATTTATTTTATTTGTTGTATTTTAGATTTTCGTCGTCGACTGAAGTGAAATCCACCATCATTGGCTTATATTTGGAGTACAAGTGGCTTTCAAAAGAGATTCTTAAAAATTAGCAAAGTTAAGAAAACGGCCAAATTATAACACCGGAATTTTTAAATCCGGTAAAAATTTACCGGAACCGGAACCGAAAGGTGAAAAAATGCCGGAACCGGAACCGGAATTCCGGTTGCACCCTGATAACAAGTTATTTAACATTATTGCTTAAAAATGAAAAACTATTGTCGAGCATTGTTGGATTCGGCTTTTTCGCAACCGAATCCAAAACAAATTTTTGCCCAAACCGAATCTTTGTTGCCACCCTGGCCCTGGTTCATAACCTATTGGCCTCGGCGCTGGAGCATCCCTACCTGAAACAACGGACGGTACTCACCGAGGCTGAATTGTGGCGACATCTTTTGCAGCTGAATGAAACGGAGATTTTGATTCTAACATTTTCGTCGTTAACTTTCGAGTTCGTTTTCCAATCCGCTCTTCAAAATGTGATGATGGCTGACTATCGAAGTTAATTCCATGCTTAACACCATAAGCGGATTTGCTACCCTTGTGCTTCTCAGTTACAAGTTTGGCAGATTTAGCATCGAGTTTTCTGCTTTTTAACATTGAAGATACTCCTTTTGTTTTAGAAATACTATTTGTGTCTGATTCAACATCTACAAAAGGCTCTTCTTCTGTGTGATTATTTATATTTTGGTCTTCGTTTACCCCTTTGCTTGACGTAGCCATAAGCGCAGGTTGATTTTTTGATTTTCTTGACTTTATAACACTGGGAATGTCACTCATCGCAGGCGAATGTGCACGCTTAATAGTTGGGTCTGGCCGCTGTCGAACTGATGATAACTTTTTTAAGTATTGAAAGTCAGCGCGAGCAAACTGGGCCTATAAATACAAACATCTATTTAAGGGATGTTCCGATTAATCGATATCGGCATCGGTAATAATCGGCACCTTTCGTGATTATCGGCATCGGCACTGTACAAATTTGCTGATTCTTTGCAGATACTTTTTGCACATATAACAATCAGCTGGAATGCTATCAGTTTCGTATCTGGGCGCATAGCTGTGTGTCTGGTCAGGAAAACTGTTATTTTTTTGCGTCTGTGTTTGAAAAATTAATTTAAATTAATCGTTCTTATAAATTTTTAATCGTTTATGATGTTTAGGTTTAAGTCTTCATATAATGATGTAACGTATTATCCTACGTATCTGTTTATTAAGCATGGTGTACTAAAGTTGGAATTGGCATCGGCATCGGCAAAATTTCAAAATAATAATCGGCGTCGGTATCGGTAAGATTTTGGTATCGGTATATCCCTAATGGAATGCTATCAATTTCATTTCTGGGCGCATATCACTGTGTCTGGTCACAAAAAATGTTCTCTTTTGCGCTTATGTTTGAAAAAAATAATTGAAATGAACCGTTCTGATAAAATTATAATCGCTTATGATGGTTAGGGTTTAAGTCTTTATATAATGATGTAATGTAGTACGTATTCTATTGGTTTATTAAACACAGTGTACTAAAGTTGGAATCGACATCGGTTCGGCATCTGCAACAATTTTAAAATAAGAATCGGTATCGGTATGACACATCCCTTGTTGAAATGCTATCAATTTCACTCCTTGGCGTATATCAGTCTGTCTGATGACGGAAACTGTTATCTGTCTTGAGTTTATATCTGTTCCTTAAACATGGTGTAGTAAAGTTGGGATCTACATCGTGCATCGGTACCGGTTCGATATCGGCAAATTTTCAAAATAAGAATCGGCATCGGTAAAAATTTTGGTACCGGCACTGCATATCCCTTATGTATTTGTTATTTTTCAAATTTATTTCAGGTGTGAGGGGATGGGCGCAAAACGCGTCATTTTAATCCACCGAAATTTTTCAGGTTTCTTGGCCATAACTTTTTATGTGTTGAACTGATTTTTGCTAACTTTTAATTTTAAATGCCTAGGCAATGTGCAAAATGTGGTAGTATTTTTAGCGCCTCACGGAGAATCTTTTAGTGCCATAATGCAAATTTATAATCAAAATTTAACTTACCATGCTTTTTAACTTATTATTCAACTAGGAAAAATCAAAGCATTATACCTCAACAGGCGGCAAGTTCAATTCTCATTGTTTATGAATCAATTGTAAACTTTGCTATCAATTAAAACCAAAAATTTTACTGAAATGAACTTACTTTCAAATACCTACATATCACAACTGACCTTACAAATAAGATTTCCTGTCTAACAGAAAATAGCTAAATACCTTGGACATTTCTAATTCCAATACCTTATCCATCGCCTTCTGTATCTCCTTTCACTGGTTCTGTAAGCACGCTCATATTTAAACTTGCCTTTCTAGTGTTGGCCTGAGCACTATTGAAAATAATTTAGTCGCGCAAAGCATAACCTACGTACTGGATTAAAATTAATTGTTAGATTGGATTTTTCTTTTCTATTTCAGTTACTGAAAGTCTTAACAGCTTTAATTGCCCAGAAAGATAATCGCAACAAGATGTTAAATTTGTCCGCTTATCAAAAGCTGTGTTATGCTATTCGGGACCACAACCGCAAATATCCAGAATCCAGTAGGTTTATGCCGGATATCGGAAATACGGTCAAACTCTGGTTATTAAATATGTAATGAGACACATATTAAATCATATAACCTGCGTCCAACGTTTATTCTTGACTGTAAAATAAACAATCTTCAGGAACAGAATACAACCACGGTTTCACCTTCAGTGCGCAAATAAATACTTACTTTGACAGCAAAAACCAAGCGAACAATGTCATGATCAGATTCATGACATTGCAGATCAGCTAAATCTGAAAATCCTTTTCCGCATTCTCCACAACAGTACGATGTTTGAGCATGTCCAACAGTATTCATTTTGTATAACACTAATTATAAACAGAACCGGAAATATGAAATAATCAAAATGGATGTATATACGTAATGTAAATACTCGCTCAATGGCATGCAATTCGGTCGGTAACTAGTTTCTTTCAAGAGATATATAACGAAAGCAGTAGTAGCGTGAGATAGCACCCGTGTCGGCAGCGATATATTTTCAAAATACGCAGGTATCGGTATTGGCGATAATTTGGGTGCATGTCACTACATCTGCATAGTGTTGCTATGGTAAAATGTGGCTAAGAGTATCGAACCTACAGTAATGCAAAATGTGGCCTAAAATAGCATCGAACCTACACGTGCGTGTTATCATACTCTGTATGCAAGTAATATGTATCCTGATTCCACTATTTGTTAGAGAACACACATCAGCATATTCATGTGGTTTTAAGGAATACACGCAGAAAAAGCCTCAGGCTTATGTAGCCGCTGTTGGTAAGCAGGGATGAACAGCCTCGGTCTCTGTAACTCTCGGGATTTTGCTGAACTCGGTCTCGCATTTTCTGAGTCTAGGTGGTTTGCCAATGGAGACCAAGGTGAAAAAGCGATAAACAAAGTAAACTAGTTTGAGTTGAAGAAAAGACGTAGAAATGTATTGCTCGTATTTTAGACTAAAACTTAAAAATGGGTACTTGTTTACTTCCCTTCAAACTATGACTGTTTTCAGAGTGATTTTATTACATTATAGCATGAATGGCTTAAGGTAGGCTTAAATTTATGCTTTAGATGCATAGACTTGGAGAATTAAACAAGTATATAAATTGTACAGCAGAAACGAAGTGACTGAACTAGTAACTGTCAGTCTAGGTACGAAAGGATCTGGGACTTGACCTGTTACTATGCAGCTGGAAAAGAGAATACTACCGACCTATGTATGCTTAGGCAGATGCTGCACCACTGCGCCACGTTGCCCGCTAGGTAGGAATCGAGAATTCAGACCTTGCTACTATTAAGCAGCTGGAAAAGCAGGCCTCCAAAGCGGGGATCGAACTCTCAGCCTACGGAAGCGAACACTCAATCACTGCACAATTTACGTTCATTTTCATGTGTGCAACATCTGTTACAATTAAAGTTTGTAATACTTTATGAAAGTTTGTAATCGTTGCGTTTATGCCACCATTCCTACGTGATAAATAAAGTAAAAAAATAAAGTGTGGCGGCGATTTATTACCTTTTAAACGTATGAATTAATTGGCAACTCTGAGCAGAGAAATGTAATCAAACCTTTGTTAGAAAAATCTTTTTTATTTTCGGTAATGGTTAAAAATTGACCGAGACCAAGTCTTGGTCTCGCTACTTCGACAGAGTGTCGGGTGGAGCCCCAGTGTGCACTATGTGCTTCACTGGTGTCCACCGTCGGAATTTCCTACAAACTAGCTATGTGATTACCTTGGTGTGAAAACACCCCCGTTTCAGCCCCGGTCCGAGTATCGTGATTTATAAATAACCGGTATCGTTATAGTCTTGCCATATCACTTATTCATTTGTCAAACAATTGTGCTTTAATATTCCTGCCGAATTCTTATAAATCTTATTGTGTTTTCTGCCAATTTCACTTATGTCATTTGCGTGTATTTTTACATATATTCCATATTGTGTTTTCAGGTGCTAAAACCCTATTTTCTGACCAAATTCTATGCGCTCAGTTCAATGCGCTACCCCATTTCTGAAAATTCTCCCCTTTTGGCTTTTTGTGCCAGTTCCTACATGTCATATTTCTTGTGATCTTAAATATGCTTATTTTCATGTTTTCAGGCACCCCCTTCCCGTTTCCTACTAATTATCAGGTGCTCATTCAATTTCGCACCTCCATTTCTGCCAATTCTGCCTATTTGTGTCTATTTTGCCATATTTCAGTTTGTGTCATTATTACGATTATTTTAGAGCATCCTTATAGTTTGGTGCTAGCTTAGCTAGTGGTTTCTGCGCTTATGTCTTGGAATTTCGTATACAAGATAGCATTATTTCCAGACTACGCGGAATACATATTTCTGCCTAGACGGGGCAAAATAAAATATAACACCGGAAACGGCATAGTTTGTTTAGTAAGGATAGTAATTTTTAGGCCTTAAAACAAGTATTGCCATTTTTTGTATTTTGTGTGTTATTGTATTTGCGCCCGGACATAGTTTGACTAGCCGTCCCATAAGCTGTGTCTGACAGAATTTGCTCATTTTTCGCGTATGTATTGCATTTTCCACATAACTTATAATTATAAAGCTTTTCGGCCGCATCGCCCTCGTTCAAAAGCTATAAACACCAAAAATCGGAAAGACTAGCAACTTATCATAAACGGGGCAATTCCAACTAATGAACTGCTTTAATTGTACATCGTAAAATTTGCACAGAAGTAGACTAAATTTAAGTGAATAAATGTGCTTAGTTTCAATTCTCATCATTCCATGATTCGAAAGTTTATAAGCCTTATCACAAACTGGTAACAGGTGCTACACACATTTGAGAATACGGGCTCTAGTCTTAAGCCTGGATTAGACATAGAATGGAGCGTTTCACCAGGCTAATCTTTAGCGGAGCCAAGTTTTTAAGATTAAACAGTTACATTTTTACGTTCTTGAAAAAGTCAGATAATGGTATCTTAATACTTTAAAATTGGATTTCTTTATATCATTTGCAGCTTAAATTTGTAAATCATGACCTTTCACTTTAACGGCAGAAGTCCAGGACACCAGTGTACAGTTGTCATCGCCCTTATCTCGTTTTCGAACAGTTTATTCAGAAATGATGTTTATAGATTCCTACCAGTATCCAGCAAAGCGCAGCACGCCCAGATGCTCCGTCAATACTCAAGTCCATTTCAGAAGACGTATTAACTACCGTAAGTACAGCTTCGGTATTCTCTTTGGCTCGCCCTGATAGTTTAGTAGAAAATTTAGCTTCACGCCTTAGTTTTCGTTTGCTATGCTTAATACTCAAGCATTCTAGAGTCAGGGGCTGAGAGATGAAGATCCTAGGGGGTGCCTGAGCAATTATTTTTGTCTTTTCGGTTATCCCTCAGCTGTTGTTTTCCCAAATATAGTTGGATTTTGACAATCTTTGCATACTTGAGCTTCTCATGAGACCTCCTTGTAATTCCGCGCCTAAATTTAAACCATAACTCTATATAAACCAGAGGTTTGACTCGGGAAAATTGAACACAATTGAACTCTAGCTCCACCGGCTGCATCGAATGGTGTATATAATTTGTGTAACTTTTTACCAAAAAAGTTTTGGGTGTCAAAGGTGTACTTGACAATCATTTACGGATAATAAAAATAACGGAAACGGATAGTGATCAAAAAGCGGAAACGGAAACGTAAAACGGATATATTGAGTCATAAAACTTTCAAAGATGTTTTATTTTTTGGCCAACACAATTGAGACGTACTAATATTCACGGTTGTTTTTAAATTTTAAAGAAAAAATAGTGGATGCATCGAAGTTTTAAGGTTTTGGATCAATTTCGTAAATGTATTTCATTTGGCATAGTTTTCAACGTAAAAATAAGGATTTCCCAAACGGGGACGGAAACGAAAACAGAAACCGATTTTTTCCTAAAACGGAAACGGATATCTGATTTACACCCTGGAACTTGGAACAAAAATCAAATTGTTACGACCCGATCGAATCGGCTTGAAAAATAGGAACCGGTCGAACGAAAAGTTGTGAATCGCCCACGTGTTTTCGTTAGTCGCTAACTGCCAATTACTTTCAAAAAACTACAAGTTTTGCTTTATTCCTACAATAATACATCTAAAATAGTGAAGCACCCATCCAGGCCTACTATACAAAGCCAGTACTTACAATGAGCATCGTGATAAATTAACTACAGATGCTACTAGTAAACGCGGCTGTCGGAATATTGAGCCTTTATTACAACACAAAAAACACAGTACTGAAACTGAATCAGTTCAACGTCAGTTCTTTATCGAAGACAGACTTTTTTCATCAAATGAACGTCTATTTATAGGCTTTTTATATCCTTGATTGTGTTTTACAAATAGGCTTGTTATCATAACCTAAAATTTTGTATATAAGATTTTATGCTGAATTTTAGTTTTTAACATAATTCTAAAACAAAATTTTGCGCTTGAATAATTATTTTGACATTTACACTGTCAGAACTGCACAGTCGGGACGACCCCTTTCCTCGAAGTACTGTGAATATACATGATTTTCCTCTTAATTCTCCGAAAGATATGGCCACGCCGGGAATCGAACCTCGGACCTCTCGCTCGCGAGTCAAGCGCGTTACCCATTACACCACGCGGCCGATATCCTACTTTCCTCTGGTGGTATATGTGCACGAGTATGTTTATGTCTTAGCATTACACACTCTGCACATACAGAAGCCGCGTATACTCACATTCCCCCTTCTTTACTTACTTTAAAGCGTTTTGTAAATTCGGTTTTTAATGTATGTTTGTTACATTTTTTAGCAAAAATTTTATAAATTTTGCAATATATTTAACAGAATTTCCAGTTTCACAAACTTCACAATTTTGACGTTTTGCTTCCTTCCTTCAACAATGCAAAATGTTTGCCGCCGCCTTCGTAATACTTGCAATGTAGAAACAGTTGTTTTGGGTTAATTTGAACTTGTAATAAAAATAAACTTAGTTTACCTTGAACTTGCTTGTAACTTTAATACATAGTTTGCGTACCTTGAACATATAAACGGTATAATAGTGTTGAATTGGTCTTAGATCGCAAGCGGACCCAACCTTGACAACATGTTGCTCAAGACTGAACGGTGTTCTCTGCGAGGGTAAAGCCAGGTCTGAAATCAGAACCGACTAGGTACATTAACTGTATATCGCACGCTCTGTAGTCGTTTTAACTGTATCTAGTTAGGGGCCACAGTACCTTCGGAGCTGATCAGTGGTTGAGAACAGGCGTAGATCTATCGGAATCTCATGATTGACTCAAAATTTGAGGTCAATTTTTTCAGTTCTTTGGTTCCTTGGATGTTTTATCCTTCAAACACTTTTGCTTCCTATTACGTAACAAAATTTTAGAACATTTCAAATTAAACCTTGGAGCGGAATGACCTCTCAAAATTTAACTATCGTTGAGCAATAAAGTTGGTGTTCGGCAGAAATTTCACACCGCTTGGTGGTACTACACAAAGAATAAATTGTCTTGTATTCAGCAAATATTGTCTGGAGTTTAAGACAACTATGTCTTGATGCAGACTCCAGACATATATGTCTCGAATTCAACACTTATATTTCTTAAATTTTTCAGAAATAGTGGTCAAAATTTGTGACACTTAAATGTCTTAAATTTAAGTCTTTGTTTTATGAACGATTAAGAAATGTGTTTCTCAAATACAACACAAATATGTCAGAAAAAACACAGAGATGTGCCATGGAAACCGACTCCAAAAGTGGGGACCAAAGCTCAACCCAATACCGTAATTTTACAACCTAAGATACGTTCAAGACGTACACTTAGGGTGGACAGAGCCTGAGCTCAACCCGAAATATCTTTGAAATTCGGTTGTTTACCGTGTTAAGAATATAAACGGCGAAACATTTTTATATGCATAAAATCAGAAAATTAATTCTTGAATAAAAGACAGCTATTTCTGGAAAGGAAAAAATTTATGTCTTTGGAAATAGCAATTTCTTGAATATGACATTAATGTTTTAACCATTTAAGACGCATTTCTGAGGTGTTTAAGGCTATTAATGTCTGAAATACAAGATATTTGTGTCTTGAAAATTTAAAAGTAGGAGTCTTGAAATTTTACGACAATTTATTTTGTGTGTACTACAATTTTAGGAGCATCCCGCGTTCCCTCGGGAAAGCAAAACCCACGAGTGTAGGGACAAATTCATATACTCCTGCCAACAGCATTACAGACAGATGGGGAAATGGAACAGGCCTGTTTCGGGTAAATGGGAAAACGGGTTGCAATTTTTCGCTGGGGAAACGGGAAAACGGGACAAATTTGTCGTACACTGCAAATTTTCGCTAGGGAAAATGAGAGAGTGGGACATGCACGTGTTGGACAAACGGAAAAACGGGACACAGGACAGCTGCAGTTTTTCGTCGGGAAAACGCGAAAACGGGACTGATTTGTTTCGGACAAATGAGAAAACGGGACAGCTGGAAATTTTCGCCGGGAAAACGGGACAATGGAACAGGTTGTTTCGGGCAAATCGAAGATCCGAACAGCTGTAATTTTTTTTCAAATTTATAGGACACCGTTTTTGACAATTTAACTATATACACCGTAATTGTAATATTGATATTTTCGGTGAAACTAGTGATGCAGGTATCCTATGATTTATTACAGGTATTACATACAGCGGAAAAGCACTCCATCTACAGTAATGCACTCGTTCTGGACTACTTACGTTTTTGCACAAGAATCGGGAAGGCACCTCGGCATCTGATGAGCTATTCAGCTTTTTTGACAAATTGAATGCTGGAAAAAGCGAACATACGGAAGGATCACTCGGAATGTTTAAAAATATATGGTCAAATATGTCATTCAGGTAATCCAGTTTTGCTGTTCGTACTGATGCTCTGCATTGTACATCTTCCAATAAAACAGTCTACATACTGATAGCATATAACACTCAAACAAACGCTTGAAATATGCTTGTATCTTTTTTCATACCATATGTGCGCTGCTATATTTCTCAACAAACATGGCTACAACATGTTTTTCAGAAAATCATTGGCAAGCCAGCAAATAATTGATATACCAGAGACGTGCTTTTCCATTCCTGGGCTTACACAACCAGCGGTGTATATGCCATTCATTCGCAAGCTGTATAACGTATCTGACGGGTTTCCCGGCCGCTTTCTAGCTGTTTCGGTTCCGTTTTCTAAACGATATGATGAAGGAGACGCAGTCAACGGGTTCTCGGATGAAAATCGTGACAAATATAAAATCGCGAAATTGTGTCCGACATAAAATCAATGTACTATCAAGTATGTTCTTCTAAACTATTCCGCGATATTTTCTTAAAATATCAGCTGTGTCAATTCGTAGTTGGCTATTGTTATGCTTAATCTGAAAGTTATTAATTCCAACGGCAATTTCTAGTTTACATTGGTGCTAATTTCTCACTAGCATTTTGAACCAATATTGAGCATAAAAATAGCCAAATTATCGCCATTTCCGAAATTGAAACGGAAACAAACAGTGAATTTTACCGGAAACGTAAGCGAAAACAGATATCAGGGTAAATCATGATTGATGCAAATTATGTCAATTCGCAAAGCCGGTGTCAGAAAATATTTACCTTCATCGCATTTTCCCCGCAGAGTTATGCAAAACTTAAACGTTGCCTGTAATATGTTAAAAAGTGTGATTGGATTCTCGTTCAGCGTGAACAGGGACATGTTCTTGACCAGATATCGTTTTATTAATTAGCAAAACAACGCACTAATTACATGAGCTCTCTCTCAGTTTACTTTACGTTATTTCGCCATCTGTTATGGGTCATCTACGTTAAAATGCATGCACATTTGTAAAAAATGTCCCTCCCTTTTGGATGCCAGCGTTGTCCCTACCCACTCTCTTTATACACTGTCTGCGATGTCAATATGTCATTTTCTGAACCTTTAGACAATGAATATGCTCTAGGCATACATATATACTTGTCCTGACATCATTATCGGGAACTGTTACTGTCCATAGTCCCTCGGAAGGGTCTCAATTTTTTGCGTTGAATGATGCGTGTGAATATGTGTGCACAGCGTGTGTTTTTAAATGTGTGCGTGTGTGCTAACGTAATGTCCTGACATCCTACAGACAACATGTATTTATCCAGAGTCCCTTCCGACAGAGTCTAGACAATTAACACTAAGTACAGCTATGAAACTGTACCTTGCCTCCAGCTAGTATGTGTATTTTGATGCCGTTCCTAATGGAGTGGGTGGAACATTAATTACATCGGCGCATGCATTTTAACGTGGATGGCCCATTATTCGAAAACATAACTGGCGTAATTGTTAAGTAGGAGAGACCACTGCCTTTTCTGTGGCCATCTTCACCTCTCCATGGCCCATATTCTCAAATGCAGATCTGCAATTGCAGATCTCAAAATTTGTACAGAAGTAGGGAAATCAAATGCAATAAATGCGCTGAATTTAAAACCTCACCATTCCCTGGTTGGAAAGTTAGGTGCTACACACATTTGAAAATACGGGCTCTTGTTGTAAATCAGCAATCATTAACAGCTTTGATACAATTAGATCGCCTGCCATAATTAGTTTCATTTATTTCCAGATATATCAATTACATCATCCTAATAATGGAGCTACAATTGAATACGCTTTGAGCCAGGAAGCCTAAAATTATGTTTCGAATTTACGTCGCAATAATGATGTTCATATGGCATTGCAACATGATTGTATTGATGCTTATCTTGAGGAAAAAGCTGCCAATGGTGGAGCCGCATCTCAAGCCACGTGTTTGCCAGATGTGAGTTGAGAATTTACATAACGTTCCATCTCAATTGTTAAACTTGAAAGTAGCTGCAAATTTTACGGTACACAAGCATAACAATCGTTTTAGCGACACTGAATGCTATGCTCAGATGGTTGCTAACACGTGATCGTAGCCTTTCGCCTGGCTATCTCATTAATTTAAACGTTTAGTTTTTCTTAGTGGTATTTTGCTGCACACAGTTTGTGTTATTCCAACAATTATATTCAACTCCAGGTTTTGTTTAACTCTAGTCTAGCACGTGTTCAATGGAGCACCTTTTCGTTTTATTTTTTTTCTTGTACAAATCTAAATTGTAAATTTCCTACCACCTTTATAAAAACTATATTTCCACTGTTAAGGTTAGCGCGACATGTAAGTGGATGAATGTTATATTTATACCCGCGGTATATACGCGCGCACAATTCATTTACCCGTTGTCCGTCTTTACCCGCGCAAAGTTTCTTTACCGTTACCGACTTTTATCTGCCCTTATTTTTTCTTTTGCGGTCAATACAATTGAAAACTAAGCCCAAGCGTAAGCAATAATATGTAATAGCCTCAATCATAAACAGGGAGGGGCGGTCTCGGTTCAAAACTGAGACGCGAGACCGAGATCTGACTATAGAGGCCGGCCATGAAAACTCTCGGTTTCAGTCTATTTTTTAGTCATCACCGAAAAAAAAATGAAAATTTTAAAAAGTGTTTTTTCGTAGTTTTTTAATGTTTATTCATAGTTTTTTGTGTATTATCTGTTTATTATTTATTGCGTGACTATGAAAATTCATAGATCCGCAGCGAAATTTTATTTATCTATCAGGCATACTTCAACAATACAGCGATACATTTGTCGAATCCTTCACTTCTGGTCTCGGTTCTAAGCCACCAAGACTCAAAAACTGAGGCCAATACCTGCCAGATACTAAGACTTGCCGCGACTGAGACTCCCATTCCGGATCCGAAGCCACCTCTACTTGATGTACCTAGGGACAACAGGATACGCTTAACAGTAACATGGTCAAAACAAATATTGCTACTGAGCGCAACGCTACAAAAGCATAGAATAGTGGAATATCAGTTACACCCTGGTGTCTATATTGCATCCTCTCTGTATTAATACCTAAATTGTTTTTCGTAAAGCTAGTTTTAACCAAAGGCGAATTATGTATTTAGGCTAACTAGGATATATAGCCTTAGCTGTAGAAATTATTCAAAAATATCGATATTATCTCACTTTCCCTGCAAACTTTTCTTGCTTTTTTCTTGCTTTCTCCGCCGAACGAAGGCTTCATTTTGATCAGCAAACCTTGCTAGTAGGACCTATTGCCTGTGCATTTATTTTCAGAACATGTTTTGCAAGCAGTTTGACAACTCCGTTAAATTGGCTGGTATCTTACATATAATCGACCAATTCTACTTGCGCAACGTTTCAGCAATTAGTGATGTCGAAACAGAAATTTCAAGTTGAGCTTTGACGTGGTTAAATCAATGAACGATCAAACGTCCGCATACCTAGACAAGTTTCTCGCACTAGATGAAGATTTTTCACGGTTACCAGGTGAAATTGGTCACGCTGAACACTCAGAATATGACGAAAAAATAACTCTTCAAAACGGCATTCTTTCTTTTCCTGGAAAAATGGTCAGCTCACGAATGCTTGCGTGAAAGTTCCGTAAACACAGAGCAAAAGCCATTGAAGCTGCCGTGAGAGATTTGTCTAAAGAACAAACAGATGAAAACTATTGCGGTGCTATTAAACGAATTTTAATGCATGGGTATTTTACAATTGTCCGCCAGACACAGTTAGGATAAGTGCTCTCGAGTCAGTCAGCTTATCTTTTTTAGAATATCAAATGACTCCTCCTGCTTTGTCAGCTATCGAGTAACTGCACTGCTCTGATGAACAACGCTTGTTTTAGATTATTAGATCAAGAGTTTTACAGAAACAGAAGAATCTGTCGATAACATACCTCTCACGTAAAACGTTCATATAAGTAGTTTTTCTCCAGTTTATTCAAAATTTTCAGTTCAAACCACAGTGTTTTTTCTCATAAAGATGAAAACATAATTACTGTAAATAATTAATATGTTCTTTTTCAGTTATTAAACAAATCAGTATATTCAAGTTATTCGTCATTTCAGAGTTGATTTTAAATTACACCGTTTGGGATTTCTGTACACGCCACAAGAAACTTTTTAGAATTTTTATCAAGCGTGCTGCTTTCTCTTTGCCGAAATCTTGGCTACGCCTCAGAAACATATATTTTTTACAACTTTTAGCTGATCCAGTAAGAATTACTTATGGGGCGCTAAAAGTGACCGTATCCGGTCTTACTTGGAGTCCCTCGAAACCGGAAGGGGTTCAGGGGCGGGAAAGCTTCATGAGAACCTAATGGAGAAAACTTTTTTCCGTTTTCAAAGGACCCTAGCAGGATGGGGCTACAGTCTCAAGCCCACCACACTAAGTGATTCTTACGCTAATAGCGCCAAAAACCGTGTTATATACTTTATTAGAAATTTTAGCTGTTCCAGTAAAGTAAGGTGTGGGGTGCTAAGAAATGACCTCATCCGGCCCATGTTACTTTTAGGGCCGTCCAGGCTTCTGGTTATCAAACGAATGAAACTGTTTATATATTACCGAGTTCATGGCAGTATCCACAAGATGTAAAAATATTAATGTTTTCAATATAATACTAAATTATAAAAACATTTTTGACGGTGATATGATTGGAAAAAAGACCAAAGGCAAACATCCATTTTACACACAAAATAAACTATCTTAAAACTTCAAGACTCCTACTACTTGCTTAAAATTTGAAGACATGAATGTCTTGTATTTCAGATATTAATAGCCTTAAACAGTTGAGAAATTTGTTTTTAAATGGAAGTCTTGAATTCAAAGACAAATATGTCTGGAGTCTGTATTAAGACATAATTGTCTTAAACTTCAGACAACATTTCTTCAATAAAAGACAATATATTTTATGTGTACAAACAATATGCACCGAGAAAACGAAATCTACTCACAAAAATTGTCAAGAATTTATAGTTCAATCTTAGGAACACGGTAGTGTTTCTAAATATGATTCCCGCACCTTTAGTGCGGATTTTGTAAAAATTAAATGATCCACTCCTGTTCGAAATCTTGAAATTGTTCAAAAACACGATAACCCACTCATAAACCAGTTGTGCACTCACCATAATTTTAGTATTCCAGCTGCTAAAGACTGGATTTTGATCGCTGGCATGCCAAAAACAAGCCAATTTTGTGCAAAGAACATGTTCAATTTCCGTCACCACTTTTGCACCGTTAGCTATGTAATACCCGCTATGTTAATGTTTTTGTTTGATATAAAATTAAAATTATAAGAACCCCTAGATTTTGGCTTTAACGTGGCATGTTTTAATCTTTGCTCCTTTCTAAAGAAATACACGATTAGTTGCATTCTAGTGTAACCATTCTTCTTTCGTGGCAAACAACTGTGTGATTACCTATTCTCGTAAATTTGTCGGCAGTGATGTCAGTTATTGTAAAAATAATGTTTTAAAGCAAAAAGGCTACACACATTGTAAATAACAGTTGGTTTGTTTAGTGTGTATCTTTACTTGTTCGTTTTCCTATGGAATATAAATCGATTATACATAGTTTGATTTGTGGTTTTTTTACAAACGAAGGATGTGCTACATTCAACTGAACTTTACAATCTATTGATACTATCATACGTAGTTTGGCCCATGTTACTTTAAAGGGCGTCCTTGGTTTCTTTTAGGTCCATAAAAGAGTAAGTTTAACGCCTCTTAAAGTAACATTGGCCCATAGTTTAGTGATTTGGGAGTTTTTTTACAAAAGAACGATGTGCTACAGTACCGTTTGATATTTGTTTGGAACTGAACTTTGCAATCTATTGATACTTAATACGTCACACAAGGTTGTTATTAAGGGCTGAGTTATTTAGTGTTACCGTGAAACAAGCATGCAGGAAAAAATAATTGTATAAATAGGAGAGTTTCATTACTACAGCAAAAAACTTTGTCGACGACGAGAAAGGCTGGGAAATAATACATAGCTAGGTGCAAGCATGGGATGATAGGAAAATGAAAAATTTGGGTGGGCTTTGCCAAATTTTCCGGTGTTTTAGTAGGAAAATTAAGAAAGTATTAATGCCTAGCTTTTACCCTGCGTTGGTACGGAAAATCTGAAGCATAGGTTTTGATTGGAAAACGGGAAAAGTGGAAAATTCTAATGCCTAGAATTTTACCCTGGGTTGGTAGGGAAAATCTAAAGCACAGGTTTTGGCTGGAAAACGGGAAAAGTGGAAAATTGCAATGCATAGAATTTCACCCTGGATTGGTAGGGAAAATATGAAGCACAGGATTTGGTTGGAAAACGGGAAAAGCGGAAAATTAAAACGTCTAGATATTTTCTTGGTTAGTAAGAAATATCTGAAGCAAAGGTTTTGGTTGGAAAACGGGAAAGAAAATTCAAGCGTAGGGCATAGGTTTTGGTTGGAAAACGCTACAAGTGGAAAATATTAGTGCCTAGATTTTACCCTGGATTGGTAGGGAAAATCTGAAGCATAGCTTTTGGTTGGCAAACGGGAAAAGTGGAAAATTCTAATGCCTAGATTTTTACGCTGGGTTGGTTGGGAAAATCTGAAGCATAGCTTCAGATTTTTCCTACCAACCCGGGAATAATCTAAGCTTTTAAAATTTCCACTTTTCCAGTTTTCTAAACAAAATTTACTCTACAAATTTTCCCTACCAACCAAGGGAAAATCTAGGCGTTTAAATTTTCCACTTTTCCCGTTTTCCAAACAAACTTTACACTACAGATTTTCCCTACCGAACAAGGAAATATCCACGCTTATGAATTTTCCACTTTTCCCCAGCAAAACCTATGTCTGTGGTTTTTTCTACCATCCAGTGGAACAGGAGGCCGTCATACAGGAGTGGCTCCGCTGCGCTCCTGGTCATAAGTTTTCCACCCTGGAAAAGTGGAAGCCCCTGTTCTATACATGGGCCACAATTGCAACACGTATACATAATACTAAAACCACAAGACGTGCGAGCCCCCTCGGGCTCGAGCGTCAAGCTCCTATAGCTGAGTGGTGATGGTATACGCCTCCCACTCCAGTCACTGGAGTTCGAATCCTAGCATAAAAGTACGTCTCATGGGAAATAGAAAATATTCATGTGAGAAAGGGTTAAGTGAAAAATTTTCAGTTTACTATCTTTGAATTTTGAAAGTACATTCCTAAGTATAACCTTGTATTATCGCTCAACCGTATATACATATATCAGTAACGATGGGCGGCGGAGCGTGGGTTAAAATAAATAACAGTTTGTAACCGAATAACAAGGGGGTACCCTCTGGAGAGGCCAAATAAATATCAGTACCCCCTCTTATCCGGGTCACTACTGTAAGAATATTCGCCAGCGCGAAGTAATTTATTTTCACAGAGGATAATTTTAGTACAGTTCTGCGTAAAACTGACTGGGGTCTTTTTAATGGGGGTCATTTTTTCATGCGACACTGTGTATTAACAACGACCGGGGGGTTTCTTTTTAATGTGGGTCATTTTTTCACACGACAGTACTGTGAAAATCTGACCTCCATGGAAATATACTCGGGGGACATATTTAGGAGGGTCATTTTTATGCGACACCGAAACCGGATAATGAAAAGTACCGGATTTTCGTACAGGAACCGGAATTCCGGTTGCACTCAAGTGAAGGTGTTAGTGGTATTTATAGCAAAGTTCTGTTAATGCTTAAGTTTTGATAGTATTTTTACAAAAAAAGTGTGGTTAAACACGACTTGATAATCCAAGATTTGTGTAAAAGCCTTGTTTTTCTTAAAGGTTTGCCCAATTGTATTGGACGCAGCGTTTAGAGTTGTCCGAAAGCAGGATGCAACCGGAATTCCGGTTCCGGTAGCGAAAACCGGTATTTTGCACTATCCTGTTCCGGTAATAAATCCGGTATTTTTTCACCTGGAAACCATTTCTCATTCGGAAGTTGGCATATTATTGTAACTATGTTTCTAAAATTGTCCGAGCGTGTAACAACTGGAAGCCCCTGTTCTATACATGGGCCGGTAAAAGTAAGAAAACTAGAAAAAAATGCCCAACTTGGGCAAAAGTTATATGATTCGCAAGCTTTATGTCGCAGGTAAAATTTTGTAACTAGAATTTCGTGGTTTACATGATGGTCAGGCGTGCGCAATTTGTTCAGGCAGCCAAATTAGTTTTCCACTGAAGCATATTGCGGCCTTCGTTAAAACGACTAAACTCTCAGCAGTTTAAAAGTTATAAAGTTGTCTCCAAAATTATATATTAGTTATTTGCATATTTCACTTGGCTTGGCAGACAAATAAAACATTTTTCAAACTTAACTTATAAATACAATATTCGTTTTAGTTTTCAATATTTTGATTACCAACCATTTCTGCTATTTTTACTCTGCGATTACACCTCGTTTAATTCATAACTATGAGCATACGAGGGTACAGGCGGAGGTCTGACCGGCTCCGCCAGAAAATCGGCATCCGGTTTCAGCTCCGGCTCCGGTAGAATTGTTGCCGGAGGTTCCGTAAATTTCGTAGTAAAATTTTGCATAATTTTGTAAAATTTATCTGTTTATTAAGCGTTTTGTTTTACTTCTGTCACAATTTTCAGAAAAGAATTTCTGAAATTTCGCAAAAAATTAGCGTAAAACCAAAGAACTTTACAACATATTGTAGTTATTGGCTAAAATTAATTAATGAACCATCATTAATTTCTTCTCACCTACGGCTCCGGCTCCTGCATGTTTCCTTGACATCCGGCTCCGGTATTTTTCGCCTCCGCTTGCACCTTGGAGCATACCTAAAAATAGCTGAATTTACGCCATTTCTCAGTGTGCAACGTGGCGAAATTAGGAAAAGTTGAAACAGTGTTTAAATCCTAATTTTTTACGAATACATGTGTTAAAGTGGCGAAATTTTTGGTATTATGCATTTTTTCGGAAAACCCGACAATGTTGAAGTCAAATGCATCGAACGACACAATATTCGTAAAACGATGGAAAATTATATTACCGAGATTGCCCAAACATCCGGTAGAAGCCTTACTAAAGTCAGAGCTCGATTTTCTACCGGAGCTCGACGTCCATTAAGTACCGTAGAATTTCGTTAATGGAAACGCATACCGTGATTTTTATACGAGTTGTGCCAGTATTGCCGAGATTTTCGTCGTTTTATTAACGTAGGCCGCAATATGCTTCAGCGAAAAACTAATTTGGCTACCTAAACAAATTGCGCACGCCTGACCATCATGTAAACCACGAAATTCTAGTTACAAAATTTTACCTGCGACATAAAGCTTGCGAATCATATAACTTTTGCCCAAGTTGGGCATTTTTTTCTAGTATTCAGACTCATGTTTATACAGAATTTCATTCCGTCAGCTCCATAGAATTTATCTGTGAAACAATGCAAATTATTCAGAAAAATTTCTTACACAACGCATTTCGGATATCCATCGGATATCCGTGTATTCGAATATTCGGATACCTGTTTCTTTTCGGATACATATCCTGATTTTTATGATATTCGGTGGCCATCTATATTTACAACGTGTTTGACCCATATATCTAGTGTGTTTAGCTTTTCTGTGATAAAAGCAATTGCAGTCAAAAAGCAGGACTGTCTGTACTTATGGACATTATTTATTTTCCTTCTGTAGCCCGAACGCTATACATGGGTCAATTTTTAGAAGTACAAGTGTCCCGTGGTTTAAAGTTCCGTTTTGAATGTTATTGTTGTGAAGATGTACACTGTAATCTCACAATAAAGATAGTCGAACTATTGCTTGGTATTTTTAAAGCTTTATGATATAACTTTTATTTTTGATTCTGACATGTTGAATTATGATGTACTTCAAACTTTAGCTCCTGCATAAAATCGGAATTTCGTTCTCCTCGCGTTTGTTTCCGTTATTTTGAACGCTATTTGTTTCGATGTATGATATTTTACTATTCATTTTCACTCGCTTACGGTTGCTTTCCGCGTGGTTAGTTAGTAATAATTTGATAGGCATTTTATGTACATAATTTTAATTTTTGTCAAATACCAAAGTTGTAATGTAAATACATTGACTGAAAAGATACGTAGCTAGTGTGTAATTTTAAACCTGGTGGTGACACTGACAAATGGTCTAATTAATACTCTGCCGAAGTCCGATAGAATTATAATTTAGCAGAAAATCGCTTCATCATATGAACAGAAAGAAGTAATAGGTGCCGGCGTAGTAGGAAACTAATACTAAATCTGATTATTACTCATAATGGGATTCTCACGTGTCTGCAACGGTGAAAGTTGCAAGTGGTGTAAGGTCTGTGGTCAAAAACGAGGAATTTCGACCTACCCGACAAAGGTATGGTCTGGATTCTGATAGGTTCTGAAACACTAAACCCACTAGCTTGGGGTGCTGCACACATACTGTGACTAGCTAGGAACTGGGAATTCAGACCTTTTAACCATGGTGCGTGTGTATACGTATTGATTTACCAGAACTGGAAAGTGAACCTTTACGGTAACCATATGTTGATCATATATTGCATCTCAGTTTGTGCACTGCTGGAATTTAATTGAGTCGCGCAAAGCTACATATACGTTTGCTGAGTTGAAATGAATTGTTGGCTTGTGTTGATATACGTGGCGCAGCATGTGTGTGCATAGTGTGTGTAATGTAAGACATATATACGTGCACATAGAAAACTAGCGAAAATTATGATATGGGCCGCGTGGTGTAATGGCAAGCGCGCTTGTCTCGTGAGCGACAGGTACGAGGTTCGATTCCCAACGTGGCCATAAGTTTCGGAGAAATTTAGTGAAAAAACCATGTATATTCGCAGTATATACTTCGAGAAAAGGGGTCGTCCCGATCATGCAGTTCCAACATGGAGGTTTATACCGAGAATGGCTCTGTAAATAGCAGGCCTATGGATTTGGGGAAGATTGCATTCGCGGTCTGGGGCGACCGCTTGAAGAAGGGGGAATGTTGGTATACTTGGCGTAGCATATGTATGTGCATAGTGTTTGTAATGTAAGATACATACATACACATGCACATACAGTACTACGGAAAATTCCGATATCGGCCGCGTGGTGTAATTAGTAGCGTGCTTGACTCTCGAGCGAGACGTCCGAGGTTCGATTCCCGTGTGGCCATCTGTTTCGGAGAAATTTAGGGGAAAAACCATGTACATTCGCTCGCATTACTTCGAGAAAAAGGGTCGTCACGACCGTGCAGTTCTGACAGCTTGAACTTGTCATTTGCACTTAGTGTGGAAAAGCTGAGCTTCCAGTCTTGATTGGATGTATATATAAATACTATTAATTGCAGTAAATGTTAAATACCTACGCTTGACAAAACAGTATGAATGTGCCGATACCAAAATCTTTGCCGATGCCGATACCGATGCCTATTCTTATTTTTAAAATTTGCCGATGCCGATTCCAACTAAGTACACCATGCGTAAGAACAGATAGGATATTACATTATATCATTATACGAAGATTTAAACCCTAACCGCCACAAAAATGACGATACCGATTTGTCCGCACATGCCTAAAAACCGTTGTTACACCGGAACAGGATGCCTCTAATGGATCCAGAGGGAGGTGGGGAGCGCGTTCCCCCAATCAGAATTTTTTGTGATAAAATGGTAAGGTCCCTGCAATAGATAATTTTTTTGTAAAAAATATATAAAATTTTCACCTTCATAAATTTTTGTGTGACAAAACGGTACAATTTTCCCAAAATTTTCCCCTCAGAAAATTTTTGATGATAAGATGATGAGGTCCTTACCTTACAATTTTTGCGTTTCATAACATTTACCAGCCCGCCCCCCGTCAGAAATTTTTGGATCCACACCTACCGGATATGGGTACTTATCAGTTTCCGCCGGGTATTAAACCGGAAGTGGATATCGGGTCACACCGTGCCCTGCTTTGATGTTAATGCACACACGTACATGTGAACCCAGCTTGCACACATTCAGTGCATTGCATTATATTGCATATACATATAACGGGCAAGCATATTTCACGTGAATTACTGCTTTCTAATGACGAGTAATACAAGTAAACGACACCTATTACGCAAATTGCCCATTTAGTATAGAACTCCAAATCAATGTTTTTGGTAACAACTGTGGAGGCAGAAGAGGAGAATCGCATTGTAACAGGCGCCTTAAAATTATCCGGAAATTTGGGGCGGATACCTAAAAACATCATACATCAAATAAAATACACAGTTGATGACACAAATAATATGAGATTTGGCCGCAAAATGAATTAATTTAGAAGAATTGGCAGAAATGTGAAATAAAGCAGAGGCATTATGGCAGGAATATGTAGTAACGCACTGTTATATGAAAAGATATCGATTATAAAGCTAAGGATTGGCTGGGATGACAGAGGCCAAAATAGACATAGTAGCAAGTGGAAGAGGAAGCCGATGATGAGCACCAGCGTATGACTTGGCGGTTGATAATGACCTGATCGCAGTAAAATCTGGTGAAGCCACCCGAATCAACCCGCAGTACGGAGGGAACAACTCAACAATGGATGTCTTTTGTGCACGTATCCTGAGTAAACAAAGTAGAATGGAACGTTGTTCAGTCCGGCGCCAGTGATCATCTACCTATTCTCCTAAAGGTGAAGCTCGAGCACGAACCGCGAATGAAGACACAGCGAAGGACGCAATGGAGCTTTCGTAAAACAAACTGGAATGGGTTCAAGCGGGATATCGACCGTAATCTGGAAGCTGCCAAGTGGGAAGAGGTGAAAACGGCGTCGATGACAAAAGCATCTAATTGCTCTGTAGACGTAGTCATGAAAGCGGCTAAGAAGAACATTCCCCAGGGAAACCAAAGGTCTTCAAACCATGGTGAACCGCGACCGACAAGTTCCAGGGCCTGGCGATCAGAAGAAGTGCAGCACGGAAGAAGAAAGACCAAAGCCCGCAGGCCTTCGCTGAATGGAAGTCGCTGGTGAAGGAAACGCATACGGAGATCTATGCGGCAAAACGCGCCTGCAGGCAGTCCAAAGCAAGGGCCCTAAATCGCACCTCAAATCCGTCGGAAGTGTGGGAAACCGTCAATGTAATCGATGGTATATACTCCTCCCAGGGTCGCGGCGCCGCGCTACACCGGAATGGAAAACGCCTGACCAGCAGTGCTGGAAAAGCAAACGCTTTCATCCAGGAATATTTTGATATGAGCACGACCACCCTGACCACCCCTGAAGAGCGGAAGCAGTACAGAGCTACTGTGCGCGCAGGTGAAAACCAGGTCCGGAAAGGGGACCCCGAACCGGACGTGCCCACGAGTCCATTCGCCATGGGTGAATTGAAAGTTGTGTTGAAGAAGATCAACAAAAAGAGCGCTGCTGGGCCAGATGAAGTTGGTAACATGATGTTGTCGAACCTGTCTGGCTATGGTCGGCAGGCTCTTCTCGATGCGTGCAATCTATTCTGGGCAAGAGGTGAAGTCCCCCTGAAGTGGAATTCGGCGGTGATCATACCGATATTGGAAGCTGGGTAGGACGCTAGCTCACCTGCATCTTACAGACCTATAAGCATGACGTCCTGCGTGGGCAAGGTATGCGAACACCTGGTTAAGAATCGACTTGAATTCATGGTGGAAGCACGATGTTTTCTATCGAGGTTCCAGTCTGGTTTTCGATCGCAGCGATCCACGAAACATCAAGCCCTCAGAATTACACAAGTCGTCGCAGACGGACTGAACAGGAAACAGTGCGCGGTGTTAACGCTCGTTGACTTCGAGCGAGCTTTCGACAAGGTTCCTCATGCCTACTTGCTGCAAATGCTCATCGGCTATGGCATCCCCATGCCCTTCGTGAAGTGGATCCACCACTTCCTGGTGGACAGAAGAACTCGCGTCTCTTTCGAAAACCATCTCAGCAAGCCAAAAAGAATGCGTGTGAGGTCCCCCAAGGAGCGGTGATCTCGCCCCTCCTTTTCATCCTGTTTATTAACGCTGTCTTTGATGGTATTACCCCAAATACCCAAGCAAGCCTATTCGCCGATGACCTAGCCCTGTGGTCAGCAGATCAGGATTATAACACAGCCGCCGCGAACGTCCAAATGGGGCTTGACCACATTGAACACTGGTCTGAGAGAATAAAGGTGAATGTGAATGTGGGAAAATGCAAAACCCTTTTGTTCTCGATGGACCCGACCGAAGCAAAAGTGGAGCTCGTAGTTCGCTTCAGGGACCAAGAAATCCCACATGTAGCCACAGCGAAGTGCCTAGATATCACGTTTGATAGGCGGCTAACCTTCAAACAGCACATTGAAAAAATCGTACAGAGCTGTAAGCCCAGAGTCAGCACGCTTTGCTGTCTGCGTGGTAAATCGTGGGGATGCCGAAAAGAGGACATGAGAATAGTCTACTTGGCCTATCTCAGGTCAAAAATTGACTATTGCGCAGTGGCGTGACTCCCTTTTGTTGCGAAGACCAACATACAAAAGCTGGATGTGCTGCAGAACCAAGCCGCTAGGTGCATTACTGGTCTAAAGAAGTTGACCCCGATACCACTGCTCCTGCAAGAAGCGAAACTGACGTCGATGTTTGTTTGTTTGTTTGCATTGCCCATAACGAAACTGCTTTCGGGTTATTTAAACAGGAAGTAGGCTGTTTCGCGCGGGTTGTTCCATAGATCCATTACGGTGAGTGTTGTCGGACATGCTGGGCAGTTGAATAGATGTTGGGTTGTGTGCCCCTCCATATTGCACTTTTCACACCCATTTGCAATTGCTGGGTTGATATGGCTGTTGTACGAGTTGAGTAGTGTGGAGTAACCAGATCGAAGTTGGCTTAGCCAGGTGCCATGTCTTCTGGTCAGCGTCATCTCGCTTTGGTTGATTTTCGGGGGTTCTTCCCAGCACTGGGTTGATCATCAGTTCTTCAATTTCTCGTCTCACAAAGTCCGTATGTCGCTGCGTGTAGACTTTCCTATGGTCCGGTGTTTGATTTAGACCATTCGGTAGGCTTTGTGAGATTTCTTCTATTTTGGGTAGGTGTTTTGATGACAGTGTATGTTTCATTTGTCTGTCATTTGGCGGAGGGTTGAAGAAGACGGTGCAAGGGTGATCAATTGAGGAGCAGCGAGCTAGGAATTGAGCCGATAACATATCACAGCGCGTTTTCACACTAAGCATTTCACACTCCTGGTGTATGTGAGATTCGCTTGCCATTTTGTGGCTACCCGTAGCGATTCTGAGGGCAGCGTTCTGACTACTCTGGATCTTTTTGAGGTTTGAGTCGGAAACATTGGATGACCAAACCGGGCAGGCGTAATCAATTACAGATCTTCCGATTGATTTGTACGTTATGAGTTGAGATTCTTTTTGCTGTCCCCAATCAGTAGAGGAAAGCGCCTTTAACACGTTGGTTTTACGTTGTACATTGTGTGCAACTTCAAAAGCGTAATGCTTGAAGGTGAAATGTGTGTCAAAGATAACTCCCAGGATCTTTGGCGTTTTGCATAGTGGTAGTACTTCATCGTTCACCATGATTTGCGGGTGTTTGTTGCTTTGCCTTTTATCCGATGTGAACAAAGTGACAGCTGATTTGGCCGATGAAAGTTTGTGGGATCTCGAATCCAGGAACGTCGTCACAACTGGCATGTAGTCATTAAAAGCTTCTTCGAGTTCAGCTACTGAAGGGTCGGTTCCGAAAACTGTTATATCATCTGCATATGTGATGATATTCAGGGGTGGTCTTGGAGTGGGTGTATCACTTATATAGAAATTGAAAAGTGTTGGTGATATAATGCTGCCTTGAGGGGTTCCAACTCGTATCGTGCGGGCAGTTGAAACTTTGCCTCCATATGATGTTTTCATCTGTCTACCAAATAAATAATTCTTGAGCCACTTCGTAACGGTAGGATCAAGGTTTGTATTCTGGACAATTAGCATCATCAGGGTGCAAAGATCCAGCGAATCAAATGCTTTTGCAAAGTCGAGTGCAGTTAGCACAGTTCTACCCGGGGGGCACTTCTGGTTAAATCCGGTGGCTATCGCTTCCGAGATATGTAGAAGAGCGGAGTTCGTTGATTGTTTGGGCCGGCAGAAGCAATTTTTCAAGGACTTTTATACCTGGGCATAACAAGGAAATTGGCCGGAATGAGCTTGCCATTGATGGACCTTTCCCGGGCTTAGGCAATGGAATTGTGATTGATGATTTCCATATTGCTGGAATTTCACACCTTTCGATTGATAGATTGCATATATTGGTAAGGTATCTGATAGCCAGGGGTTTCAGGTTTTTCAAGTTGAAGATGGTCAGGTTATCCGGCCCGAACGCTTTGCTATTGTTTGCTGCTTTGATGGCTAGCGCCACTTATTCAACAGTGAATGGATTATGGTGACCATTTGGTAGAAGTTTCATAGCTTTTGCAAGTGTTTTCTTCTTCCGTTTGCTTAGATCGTGCTTGACCACTGTTCCTAACATTTGGCTGAACTTTGCTGCAATTTTTGCAGGGCTGGTTACTGGCATTCCATCAAAGCTGATGCTAGCGTTTGGGGTGATCCTATCTTCTTTCCACTGAGGGATTTAATGCATTGCCAGAGTTTGCTCGATTCCACTTGGTGACTGCAAGAGTCCATGAATTCGCTCCATTTTGGATTTCACCATTCTGATAGTGTGTTCAATTTCTTCGTTCAGCTCACGGATTCTGTTGGAGTTTGGGTCGACTCTTCGTAGGTTATCGCGTTCTGCAATGAGCGGGGGAGCTTCCGGCGGAACAATGTTTTTCGTCATGCGATGTCTTCCGGCCGGTATTGTGCGCTTCGCTGCTTGTATCATGTTGGAATTGACGTCGATGTCTCATGTTGGAGATGAGAAGGCTACCATCGCGTACGAAATGTGTATCCGCCAGCCCGAGTCGCACCCCACCCACGGTGCTGCTACTCGCTGCCAAAGAAACCGCCTTCACCGTAGTTGGACTCCCTGGAGGGATAAGGGCCAAAAGATCAGTGAAAAATGCAACCTGAATGACCTGCGTAGAGAAAATTCTATATCTGTGCAGGTGCCGCCGTGGAGGGCGCCAACGAACGTTACTTTCGTGGACAAGCCGAGTACACTGACATCCGCAGAGATGACCTAGAAGATGTCAGGAGACAGCGATCTGATGCTACGAAGTCAGCAATGATGGAGTTCGACATTCAGATTTGGACTGATGGATCCGCAAGCGGTGGAACAAGTGACGGTGGATCTGGTGTATTTGTGGAAGATAAACGCTGTGATGAGAGGACCATGCTCTCTGAGGCTGCCGGTAGATTTTGCTCGAGCTTAAAAGCGGAGCTGAGAGCTGTTGAAGTCGACCTGAGCTGTCTGATGGGCGACCAGTGCACGAGACAACACCTCAAGATCTGCATCCTCACAGATTCGAAAACGTCATCAACAAGCTCGGTTCGTGACCCCACAAAGCTACCAGCGAACTGGAAGCCAGTGTGCGGGACAACATCATGACTATCTCAGCGGCAAACAAGATCACCTTTCAATGGGTGCCATCTCACTGTGGCATCTTCGGCAATGAGACCGTGGATGAATAAGCGAAAAGAGGTGCGTGAAAAAGGCAGGATGACGTGCCTATTGATTTCCCAACGGCGCGAGCAGTCGTCAAAAGATGTGTCCGAACGGTGTGCAATTCAACCGTGAAACGCAGCCACGATTGGTTTCCCCAGGGCGCTCCTGATCTAAACACCGCAGAAGAATGTGCGCTGCCAAAGACCGGAAGAACAACATGGGCACAACTCAGTTGCAGAGGACATTGCCCGATACTCGGAAGTCACCTTCACCGTATAAGGAAGAAACCGGATGATAGCTGTGTCTTTTGTGGCGGATCGCCTGATGACACACATCACCTTATCGTCAGCTGTCCTGCAATGACAAGAGCCCGCATCGCTACGCTTGGTTTAAACGCTGACATCACAGACCTATGGACAAGGCCCCGTAAAACATTCGAAATGTTGCAACAGTCAGGGCGCATCGACGCCCACCGCCAATAACCTATGGTTCAACGGCAGAGGAAAAACCACCACCAGCACCAGCGACGGAGCACGATCGGGACATACTCGACACAGGAATTTTGGTTTTGTAGGAAAATTTGGTATATTTCACTATCTGGTGCCGGTATTAAAAACTCAGTACGTACGTACTTAGTATTGCTTCATATTACGTAGTTTATTTATTGCTTAGAAGCGAATTTTACAATAACAGATATTCTTTCACTTTCTTGTGTCGGTTCCTGTTTCAGCCTGGTCTGCTGGTTCCACATGTTAAAACCTATGTATTGCATAGAAAGATGAATTAACTGAGTTATTTGTAGTTAGTTCAGAACGTATAAATATTCTCATTTTAAGTTCCCATGCCGTTAACTTATAAATGCGGAGATTGGTGTTTATGATCTGATTATGGATGGCAATTTGGTCCGAGAGCAAATTCAAGCCGAAATTCAACGGTTCGAGTCTGTACACCCTTCTATTTATACGCTGTATGATTTGATTGATCTAATACAAGATCCGTTAATTGCTCAACAGATTCGACATCATGTTGTTGCCGTCGAAGGTAACTTTATGCCTATTACAGTTTGCAATGTAAAATTGTTTGTTGCATTGACAATGAAACATTTTGATAAAATTTGTGGTTATTTTTTGTCACTTTTTGGTGCATTTTTTGTTGTCGCCGCCGAAATGTATTAAATTTTTTACTTATTTTATACGTTGTTTTTAGCTGTTGTGTAAGCGTTTTGCTATCGTATCACCAGTGTGCCACCGGAAATAACGGCAACTTGAATTTGGTGTGTAAATTTCTCATTTTAAACTACGCTTCTGATGCATGTTTTTGAAGAGCTTAAGCCATATATACTTTATTTTGTGATAGAATACATTAACAGTAAATCGGTGATGTAATATTTTTGCAATTACAGTTCGTTTGCATGCGAAAAATGGTGAATATGAATACATATTCTTGTTCGTGGTTTCTGTTGCAACCCTGCGTGTCACTTATGCTCAGCGATCAAAGAAAGCTTTTTTGTTTATGAATACGTAATTATACATATAAATTTAATTTAGATTCTTTTGTGAACAGTCAAGAATGGACGTTGAGCAGGAATGTTCCGGAGTTGAGATTGGTACGTGGGATAGAAGATGTACAACAGAGATATATTCCAAAAAGTTTGATCATTACATTGGGAACAGAGCCGTTTTATAGCACAACGCAATCTTTGTTATTAAGTTTCAGTTTTCAGATTGCTCGTTTGCTACCTTCAGAAATGTTACGTTTAGCTAAAGCTGTTTGATCGTTATTCTAAAGGTGAATTGTTAAATGCTTGAACTTTGTTGAAAAACGATGACTCATAATTCTGTCTTGGGTGCTTTTTATGCATGATTGAACTGTTGTTTTGGTTTTTAGGGTGTGTTGGGCAACATATCGAGTGGCAAATCTGCACTTGTACATAGGTATCTGACTGGAACGTATATGCAGGAAGAGTCGCCTGAAGGTCAGATTAACCTGAATATGTCTCTGTGCATTGTGTTCCTGCATCCGCAAAATGTTTATTAGTTCACTAACAAAATTTTTTCATCTCAGTGTTAAAATGAAGACGCAATTAAGTAAGACATAAGCATTATTGTATGAGGTTTCGCTTTTGAGCTTATAATTTAATGCACCTCAGCAAGTCAAAGCAATGAATTTGGTGTAGCGTTAACATTCAAGTATTTGCTAATTGCGTTGTGGTGTGACGGACGGAGTGCAATGTAATAAATTTTAACAGCGCATGGAAATATCTGCAGCAAAATTTATTTGGTGAGAATTACCAACTCTTGTGATGAATATTTTTTGCAGGAGGGCGGTTCAAGAAAGAGGTTTCAATCGATGGCTCTAGTCGCCTAGTATTAATTCGCGATGAAGGAGGTCCTCCTGACTATCAGGTTAGTTGTGCTCAATAATAATAATATGTCGACGTTTATGCAGGAAAATTTGATTGAAATGCACATTTATTTTGTGGTGGTGCGCTCTGAGCAGAGATGAGATCGGGGTTGTGGTCTGTTCTAACAGCAGTCAATCGTATAAAATTTGTATGTGGTATCTGAGATTTTTCTAAAATGTCTGTCTGTTTCTCACGATTAATAATTTTGTTTAGTCTCAAAAGCGGTCAGAGCTCATTTGTGTTTCAGTTTTCGCAATGGGTAGACGCAGTAATGTTTGTGTTCAGCCTTGAAAACGAGGGTTCATTCAACGCGATCTACAGTTACTATGCTAAACTGTCGCATTATCGAAATCTTGTGGATGTGCCGCTAATTTTGGTCGGAACTCAGGGTAAAATAATCCGAATAATGGGTTATTATTTTTATTCGCTTGCACGTATGGTTAGGGTGCGGTTGGGTATAGATTAAGTACTTAGGTAGTTGATCTTGAATTTTTGTGGCGATGGTTAATATGGGTCGTTTTCACACTGACAAAAGTGTCTTTTCATTATGCTGGACAATTGTTCGCAAGCTGTCATTTGACGCTGTTGCATTAATACAGCAAGCTGTAAAAAATGGAAACATGAATATGTTTTCATAACATCTGCAAATTGTTTATTTTCTCATTTTGGCGATGGTTTTTAGAGATTTAAAAGCATCAGCATTTTTATTTAATTAAATGATAGTTTGAAACAAAGCGTGTTTCTTGGCTCTGAAGAGAATTTCAAATATTTTTACATTTCATTAGCAAATTGTAAATGAGACAAAAGTTGGAAATTATTACTATGGTTTACTCATCTTAACACAACACCTTATCGGCTATTGTTGTATAGACGCAATAAGCGAACGACATCCACGTTTGATTGAAGAAAGTCGAGCAAAGAAACTGGCCGCTGACTTGCAACGATGCTCATATTTTGAAACGTGTGCCACATACGGGCTCAATGTTGAAAAAGTATTCCGTGATGGTAGGTTTAAGCACATAAATAGCGGGGCGAAAACATTACGAATCAATAAATTTTGCTGCAGTGCATTCGTTCGCGACTGATATACTGAGCACAACCATTAGTGTTGTAGAATTTTTGTCGGGAAATTTGGCATTAATCTTGGGAGAGTTTTGGTAAATTTTATAGCTTTCTATTATCAAATGTGTTCAATTTTAATTTGATGCCAGGCCTTTGCCGTTTGTGATACTTTTTGCTCGCCATTGCATTCTATTTTGATAGCTTGTATTTATACGTGTATAAGTTGCAATATATATATATATATATATATATATATATATATATATATATATATATATCACCTCAACACAATCCGTGATCTAATCACTGGGGCAGGATCTGAAACTTTTGCATAAGTTACGAAATGTGATTTGTGATTTGTATAAAAATGAAGGGGTAAAAATAGCAGCTTGCTGTTTCATAATTTACGCTTGCGCTTTAATTAGTTTAAGTTATCGATCCATATTGCAGTTTTAAACCATGTTAATTATAAAAACCTGCCCACTATGCTTAAACGTGAGCGTAAGTTCGAGCTTCCCTGTCTCTATACCGCCAGGTGAATGTCTATAATGGGAAACAATTCTGAAATGTTTTTACATTGACTTTATTTTGCTTTAGCATGTCACAAAATCGTGTGTGCGAACACAGCGAAACTATCGCGCGCTGTTATTCCAGCCGGATCGTGTCCTTCAACGCCGTCTCACAATACATTCGATATGCAGAAAATGCACTTTTATTTGCCTCCACCTGCTGCTGTTGTGTCTGCGAGCGGTCGCACTGGATTTACTCCTCAAATTCAAGGAGGGCAACAGGTGTTAACCCCGAGTTTGAGCTTGTCTTCGCTTAATAAGGCAAGTTCATCGCGTGATGCTTGTTATTACAAAGATTCGGTTGATCGTTTAGTACCAATAGCCCCGATTCAAGTCCCTTACTCGAGATTTTGCCTCCCATTGAGTATTTTGCATTTTGCTGCGCTTTATTCAACGACAGTGCTGTACAATTATAGTGTATACTGCGTTTTGTTAGTTGGCCTATAAAACAAGGAATTTGGTTTCGATTGTGCAACGTTGTAAATCATTTATGTATATTTTAGGAAGATGAAAATGGCGAGAAAGCAACACCGTTGTCGACTCCGAACGCTCAGCGTAAAACACGACGAATCTCAAACATTTTTGTAGGTTAATTTTCTTTAGCAATGCAACGGTTAATGCATTACGTGTCACCGAGTCGCTAACTGGAAAAGTTATTAAAACTTCTGGCCAAATATATCGCAAACGGAGGTTTAACCGTAACACCATCCACTTGGTTACGCCATTGGCATCATGTGCGAATTTGAACGCTGACCGCGTTGTAATTTAATTTTAAATTTAGTTCCATTCTACAGTAGACTTGTGCTAGACTTCGTTTTACGTTACTGTGTTCTAGCGCAAAGAGGATGACAAAGCGAGCAGTATTCGAACTATGCAAAATGGTCTCGGGTCTGGCAGACCCATTCCACTGAAACAGGTAAATTGCATTGTTTTGAGTCTTTAATAGGGATGTGCCGATACCCAAATTTTTGCCGATGTCGATGTTGATTCTTTTGCCGGACCGATGTCGATGCCAGCTTTAGTACACCGTGCTTAAAGAACGGATAGGATGCTACATTAGAATATTATGAGAAGACTTAAACCCTAACCACTATAAACGATTCTGATTTTATGAGAACTGTTCATTTCAATTAATTACGTCAACAATTTAAATTGATAGCATTCCAACTAACTGCTACGCGAAAAAAGCGTGATTTAGTCATTATTATATGATTGAGGATCCTATTAAGACTGTTCCTAGACTCGTGTTTAATTTTTTGACCATAACCAAGTCAGCACACAGCACAAAACGGACTTCGGTTTTTACTGTATTAGCAGCCTATTTATCCCAAGTCTTGGTTGATTAATTAATTGAACAAGGTTTGTTTATTTCTACTCCAGGGTCTGCTGTATAAAAAGAGTGGCAAGTCAATCAATAAAGAATGGAAGAAAAAATATGTTGCGTTGTATAATGATGGCAAATTGAAGTATTATCCAACATTGAGAGTACGTTTCCTGAATAATTTCTACGTCTGAAGTATAGGGAAATCACGATTTAACAACTTAATTTTTGGTACTTTCGGAAAATAGCTAATTTTTCACAATTAAGTTCTCATCCATGAGATTTTAATACCAGCAATCTCAAATTAAAATTCTAGTTGTTTGAAAAGATATTTAATTTTTGGAACTTTCGGAAAATAGCTAATTTTTCACAGTTAAGTTCTCATCCATGAGATTTTAATACCAGCAATCTCAAATTAAAATTCTAGTTGTTTGAAAAGATATATTGAGAAACATAAAGTTAATTTATATGAATTGCGGAAAATTCTTAATAAAATTGAAAAAATCTGAACTATGTATTAATGATTGCGACTAACGATTTTATCATGAATCATTTCGCATAATCCAGTAATTAGGGACAATAGTAGTATTGACGTAAATCACGGAACCGCGGACTGTGATGTTTGTTGGATTTACATTTTTTGAATAGCTAACAGCATATATATCAAAAATCCATATATACCCCATTATGCTGTTGCGTAATTTCTGAGTGTGTTATCACACGGTTTTCCATTAATAGTTCGAGCCATATTCTATTTGAATGTGAAGCAACATTATATTTTTTGTTTATTGGAACTTTTTAGGATTTTATGGAAGACAATCACGGCAAGGAAATATTTTTGGGTCGTGTGACTGTTAAGATACCTCCTTCTAGGCCGAAAAGCATAAATAGTAATGGTAAGTGAATTTATAGAGGAGATCAACTTGTTATTATATCGGTCACACGTTACGATTGGTGCGAGATGCACATGTGATGTTCGAGCATCCATCAGAAGAATAACTGTGCCCGTTGATAGTTAGCTAGTTACTATATAGTGTCCGCGGTAAGAAGCATAGCTGTTGGAGGACGCCATATAGTTTCGGGGAAACTGTATCTGGACAACAACAAAGCAAACAGTCGGAAAATAGGGCGAGTTTCCAGTTGTTAACATTTTGACGTGTAGGATAAAATTTTTGTTGGTTTTGCAAAACAATTTTGCTTTCGATAAGCAAATAACTGACGTTGGGGCGCCATAAACACAAAAATGTATAGCATATCTTCGTGTTTTATGGAGACTACATGGTTTAACACAAGTCTTGCGTTTAAAACAGGTGTTGGTGGTTGTGGTGTTTCTAACATAGTGAAAGGTACGAATGCTCTGCCATCGCCAGAGAATCTCTTGAATAGCTACACCAAATAGGTAATCATAAACGCCACATGATAGTTAAACTATATGCGGACGTTTTCTGTACAAAGAGCAACAATATAACGACATGGTAGCGAGCTAATAGTTCTGCCCAGATATAGCTGTCGCGATACTGTATTGTGTCCACGGACAACAGTGATAGGGCGGACACATTGTGTACAACCCGTACCATTGGTAACGTGTGATCGACATTAGTTTTAAGTACGTACCGTGAGTTGGGTTGGAATTGTAATAGAGACATTAAAGCGGTAACACATTGCGTCTTATTTTACCGTGGGATTCACATCAGCAAACAGTTGTCAACACCAAATTTGCAGCGCTGTAAGCATTTTTGAATAATTATTGTCAACAAAACGCTGAAAATGTTTTTAGAATGGTCCATATTTGAACATGAGTTTAAAACCAAATTGGTTGTGTCGGTCCTTGAGTTTCAGGCAAAACCAGCCATTTGGGCGGTAGTCATAGCAGCAGTCACAATAAGCATACCGGTGGTTCAGGTCACGATAAAGATTCTAACGTGCATTTAACTGCATTTGAAAGTATTCCTGAGGGACGCACGCCGTCAACATCTTATGGCGGACAAGCAGCTAATGGTAAATTTTATATTATTTTGGCATACAGAAAGCTAGTTTTACTTCACGCTGAAATATGAGAATCTTGGCATCTATGACTATTTGACAATGTTGGAAGGCAGCGACAAACGAAAGATGTCGTAACGGACGTTTGTTGATATGACAATTTATTTTATTGCTTATGTAATCTTATCGGTTAGTGCCGAATGCATGTTCTACCTGCTTCAGCGTAACAAATTTCATTATCTTTTGAAATTTGTTAAAAATGCTGTTATGTTTTAGTAGTACTTGGGTCGGTTCTCGTCCCGGTTCGTGTTTGATCATGACGAACCAGAACCGGAACTTTTAGGTTAACCGTTTTTTGCAATCCTATGTGACACTACTTATGTTATTACTAGAATGGCGCATGTTACGTTTCTGTCAGTTTTTATTTTTGATTTCAGTAAAATTTTATTGATTAGTTCCGTTCTATCTCATATAACTGGCTTCTCCACGGCGGGGAGGCCCAGCACTTTTCGAAATTTTCATTTTCTCCCCGGTGAAAATTTTGCCGCCCCCAGGAAAGGCCCCCGGCGAATTTTCGACCGCCCCCCATCAAAATGCCCCCCAGCAAATTTTTGCTGGGAGGCCCCAGGACTTTTCTAGGTCAAAAATTTTCAATGTTAAAACGTAAAGACTTGGACTTCTTTTGAGGCGGACATTCGGCAAAATATGATTTTATATTACGCTGAGTACTCATAATTTTTAATAGCGTTACAAATATCCGTAGTAACTAATACAATTCAATAATGAACTGAAAAAGCACAATTATATAAAGACCGTTTCAGGGCATACAGCATTCGAAAGTACCTTGCAGCAGCAAGTTCAAATCGCCTGAGCCTTATGATAAATTGAAGCTGTGACTAATATACAAAATATATATTAATCACAGGTTCAATTATAGATTATCTATATGTTATATAATTGTGCTTCTTTCAACTTCTGGTTAAGTTGTCAGTATGTACGTAATATTAGTTAAAATTATTGTTATTAGCGTTTGCGAGAAATTTTTGTCATGTTGAGCGATGAGTGATCTTACGTTGAGTTGGAAACACGGTCTAGAATGAAAAAATGGTCCAAAAAGTCGGTTTGCAAAATGTTAAGCCTGCCCCCCAGGACCCCCCAGATCATCTGGGGCCACCAGGAAAACTGCCCCCCCCCCAGCAAAATTAGCTGCCCCCCAGGAAACTCCTGCCCCCCCCCCAGGAAACGCCCCCCCGGCGGAAATTTTCAAGCTGTGGAGAAGCCAGCATAAAAATGACTTCCCTCAATAATGCAGCGTCAAGGTAATTTTTGTAAAAGTTCCGGTTTCGGTGTAGCAGGTTCCGGTTTACAAATAGGCTCCGGCGAACACCAGTTTATATAGTGATACATAATATTTTATATCTAGTACAAATGAGGTTTGCCTTATGTTTAGATGCAGACGGTGAAGAAAATTCACCAGTAGGCAAACTGGAAACTCCAAATATGAAACAGAAAAAACGTCATTCCCGTAAAGGTAGTGGGATGCGTAGTCCAGCTGAAGGCGATGGTAAGCTGGGGTAACCTTACAAACTAGGCTATCCATTTTTTCGAAACTTACTCAACTCGAAACTGTATATGTTGACGTTTTCTGAGACATTGCGATAGTTGTATGGCATGAATATATTTTGTTTGCTGCTGAAGATAACTCATTTGACAACAGAGATTATGGTTATTTGAAACAACTATTTCATAGGCATTCTTTAGTTGTGTTCGGCGTTCAGGGATTATCTTGGAATAAGGTAAAATGCTATTTCAGTATAAAACTAAGTTTCGGTAGCTGATTTAGGTAACAATTTTACAATGCTTTCTGGCATGTAAACTCGGCCTCGGCCCTGGTATTTTGATAACCGGCCAATCAGCAACTTTCGATCAGTTGTAGTCGAAGGACATTTGAGCGAAGCTCGGACATACCTACTTTTTTAATCAGTCTAATTAAAGATTACCAAGCTTATAAAGCTCAAAAACATTTATTTTGTCAGACTTACTTTACTAGTCATCGTCATCGAGTTGAATATTACAAGCTTACTGGCTGATAACCCTAATAATTAATAAAATAACGTAAAAAAAGTCCATATATAGGCTTAACCAATTATTCCAATTAGTTTGTGGCTAATAAATAACTTAAAATTTTAGAGGACCAATATGTGTTTAACAACCCAAGGATATAAGCTTTCAAACAAAAAAGGGTTATCAAAATCAGTTCAGTGGTTCCTGAAGTTCTCGTCTGACAGACAGGCATACAGATGCACATACTCCTTTCGACTCCCGAATACAAAACATAAAACACTCGGCGAAACCCCGAGCTTCGCTCGGATTCGCTTAGCATAAAAAATAACAAAACTAAGATTAGGGATGTGCCGATTAGCGGCATCGGTAGTAATCGGCAGTTTTAGTGAGTATCGACATCGGCACTGCAAAAAAATTGCCGATTATTTGCCGATACTTTTTGCACATAACAGTCAGTTTGAATGCTATCAATTTCATTTCTGGGCGCATATCAGTGTGTCCGGTCAAGAAAACCGACATTTTTTGTGTTTGTGTTTGAAAAATTTAATTGAAATGAACTGTTCGTCTAAAATTATAATCGTTTACGTTGGTTAGGGTTTAAGTTTTCATATAATGATGTAATGTAGTATTCTATCTGTTTGTTAAGCATGCTGTACTAAAGTTGGAATCGGTATCGGTTCGGCATTGGCAAAAATTCAAAATAAGAATCGGCATCGGCAAAAATTTTCGTATCGGCACATTCCTAACTAAGATTATTAATTTTATTGAGTGGCCTAAATTCAAGGAATCTAACAGAACATTTGCGAAGTAGAACGTAAAACCAGTTCATTGTAGTTGTTGCATGCAATTTTTTGATCGGTTTTTTGTTTGTTTTTCTAATAGGCGACAGCGTTGAATTTCACATAGTTGACCTTGAAGGCCGTCAATGGGCATTCGAAGCGGCGTCAGTCGAAGAACGTGACGCTTGGGTGGCTGCAGTTCAAGCACAAATCCTCGCGTACCTTCAGGGTAATCCGACCACTCACAAAATCCACGCTGGTCCAGGCGGTGATCCGTTGAGTTTGCGGAGTTTGCCCGGAAATCAACGTTGTGCTGATTGTGATGCCGTGGGTAAGCGGGAATGGTCTCTCGCTTTCGTCTACTTTACTTAGCGTGTAGTCAGGGGCGCAGCCAACATTTTGAAAGCTGGTAGTTGACGTTCTATAAAAAATTCGAAGTGGGGTTTCTTGTGTTACCAACTGAAACGTTAAAAATCCATGTGCAAACCCACCTTTGTACGCCCTTGCGTGTACTGTTTTGTTTTGGGCCATTTAAAATGTCTAGCTTTCAGCTATACCCAGTTGTCTCGGAGGTACAAATGCAGAGTGTTTTATAGTTTCGAATGTTTTGGGTTTGGCTTTGTTGGGTTCATACGTAGCTATGCTATTACCATAGGCACTTAGCGAGATGTTACTGCGTGCAGTGTCCAGGGGCTTGGTTATACATTAGAAACAGCGTTAGTTCTGTAAAGGTATCTAAAGGAGGTTTTTAGTCTTACCACGTCATTGTGAAAAAGTTTCCAAAGCTCTGCATAAAATCACAGCAAGGTTTTGGCTCTAAACAGCTACGCCCTTGATATTTATTACCCGCTATTTATTGCATAAAAGTTTATGTTTTCATTTAATTGTTAGATCCAACTTGGGCTTCGCTCAATCTCGGTACTCTGGTTTGTATAGACTGCTCTGGGATTCATCGGCAGCTTGGATCGCACATATCTCGAGTTCGTTCTTTAGAACTTGATCAGTGGCCGTAAGTCTTGTCTCTATAGCTTAAAGTGAAATGGTGTCGAGCAGAAAAAATTATTTTGTAAAATATTACAATGGAAACACTTTTCAAGCATAAAGAGGCGCAAACAAATGGCAAAAATTATTGCATATTAAATCGTTAACGGGTAGTTCACTGACACTGCTTTAGCTTTTTGAACCAGATGGATGTCTCACAAGTGATTACAATTGGGGCCCTGCGCTGTTTAACGCTTTTCTGTTGTTCAATTACAAAAATGGTAAAATAAAATTATTTTGTTTTACGCTTCCAGTTTAATTTCGACTCCTCTCGTCTTATAGAACTGCATCAACATTTATTTGTTCTTTAGAATGTATGGGAAACCCCTAGGAATCTTGTGCTCCCTGTTGTAGTTTCGTGTTCCGTTGTTACTTTATGACTGAGACTTTATTCTGGATATATATTTTAGCGAATCGTACCTCAGTTTAATGCATTCTCTTGGAAACGCAGTTGCAAATACTGTGTGGGAATGTGATCACAGGAGCCGAAGAAAGCCGGATGCAGATAGTACAAGGTAATAGAGCTTCTAGTAAAACTCAAATTAACAAATTTCTTATTGCTATTTGTTTAAGGGGAAGTGTGGGTATGATATGTACGGTCACTGAAAGAATTAAGGGGATTAGCGACCGCGTTCCAAACCGAGGTTCTGATCGCTACTGCTCGTTTCTTAAACGTAATGTCTTGCAAACTCAATTTGAACTGATTGCAGTTGCTGCGACCATTACCGCGACCGTAACCACGATTGTTATTGTTACATTTTTCAGTCGTTTACTTTGTAAACGAGGTGACAACCTCGCAACCGTGAATATTGCTTACTTAAATTTTTCTGATACTGAATCTTCTTGATAGTAGCTGTAAATGTGAAGTTTTGAACATTTTTAGAGAAATAAAAGAATCTTGGATCAGAGCGAAATACTCAACCAAAGAATTCCTGTCGCCTCTGCCGTCTCATAAAGCTGCTGTTGCCCAGGTAGTTGTCGAAATAAAAATGTTTTACATTGAAATTTTTTAACAGGTTAAATAGTCAGCTTCTAGTATCAACCAGAGGTTTGTGCAAAGCTCGGTTTCTCGCATGTCCCCAGTAGTGGTACATTGCTTGCCGTAAAGCTTGCGTTTTATATTTACTTAGTCCTGGTAAAACCATTGAAAACAGGGTGGCACCGAACCCACGATTTCACCATGCCAAATACGAATGCGAACCTATAGGGATGTGCCGATAGCAAAATTTTTGCCGATGCCGACACTGATGCCGATTCTTATTTTTAAATTTTGCCGATGCCGATTTCCACTTTAGTACACCATGCTTAACAAACAGATAGGGGATATCACATTACATCATTACATGAAGACTTAAACCCTAACGATCAAAAACGATTATAAATTTTATACCAACGGTTCATTTCAATTAATTTTTTCAAAACATAACAGATTTTCTGACAAAACACACTGATATGTGCCCAGAAAAGAAATTGACATTATTCCAACTGACTGTTTGTGCAAAAAGTATCGGCAAACGATCGACAATTTTTTGCAGTTGGTTATTACCGATGCCGATTAATCGGCACATCCCTATTTCGAATCACAACTGAAAACTGCCGCGTCACAATACAACGTTTGCTGTGAGTGTGTTTGGTTTTTTTGTGAATTCGTGAAAGAAGATTAATTTTAAAGAGTTCTGCATTATATTATTAATCGTTTTTAATTGTTGTTTTAGCAATTATTTGATTCCGTTTCTCGCGGTGACATTCGGACCGTGTATCACATTTTAACTCATGCAACTCCTCAACTTGTCAATCAACGTATCGGCGGTCGCACTGTGATTCATGTCGCGTGTTCTCTGCCGTCACCAGAAATTGCTCAATTGCTTATTTGGGTTATTTTTTGTCTTAAATGAGGCTCATACTATTTTGTATACGTTGCGCCAAATATCAGGAATTTGCCGATACCAAAATTTTTGCCGATGACTCCATTGTATGAGTCATCGTCCTGTTACCATACAGCATAGTTTTAGCAATTATTTGATTCCGTTTCTCGCGGTGACATTCGGACCGTGTATCACATTTTAACTCATGCAACTCCTCAACTTGTCAATCAACGTATCGGCGGTCGCACTGTGATTCATGTCGCGTGTTCTCTGCCGTCACCAGAAATTGCTCAATTGCTTATTTGGGTTATTTTTTGTCTTAAATGAGGCTCATACTATTTTGTATACGTTGCGCCAAATATCAGGAATTTGCCGATACCAAAATTTTTGCCGATGACTCCATTGTATGAGTCATCGTCCTGTTACCATACAGCATATAGAATGGTTGTACTGGATGTGTTCGACATTGAATTGATTTTCCTATATTTGACACATCTATACTGCTGTTTGTTTAACTCCGTTGGGAAGTTGAACTTGCTGATCGTATCATTGTCTTTATGTTATAGGCTGGCGCAGATCCAGATTTACCTGACGATTATGGTCGTGTGCCTAGATGGTATGCTGAGTCTGTTCGCTCTCCTACTTGCATTCAAATTCTTAAAGACGCATCTGCACACAGATAGAGGCAAGTTGTTTGATTCCAGCATGCTGCACTTATTGAATACTCACTTTTTTCGTGTTCCATAGCAGTTCGCTGTTGCGGTCTACTCACTCAGTCCATCTGGCGATATAACAGTAGTCCGGTGTCCACTATCAGGGTGTGGTGTAGCCAGGGTGGAGTTAGGAGTTAAACTACCCGTTTGGGTTTTTTGTCGAGGGGTTTTAGTTACTTTAAGTTGGCAATATAAGAAACTCCCTTGTTAATTTTTGTGGAACATGACCCCAGCTTTCCAAAATCATGGCTACGTCCATGTCCACTATTACAACTACTGTTCTGTAACAAAGTGGACGAAATTAGATTAGTCTTTGAGCGATATTTTATGAGTCCAACAATACAGTTTTCCCAAGTCATTTACAGTTACTGTCAATGATCTTCCTGTTTTGCTAAGCGACGTCATGTCGTGCAGTTGTCTGTTGGGTTTTAGTTATGTGCTATAATTTCGAGAGGTCTTGTTTAACAATGCGCAAAATGCAATTTTGACAAATTTTTGCTTAACTGGTGAATCCAAGGAGGGGAACCCTACACCCATGCGATACACCGTTACAAGCCACAACAGGAATCAAAACCAAAATCTTGCATTTAGTTTATAGCACTAAAAGCTAATTCACTCTGGAAGATTTGTTATGCTACTATCAGTTTTAGAATCGTATTGTTGTTGTTCAAAAGTAAGCGATTTCTTTCCGTGGGGCCGAATTTCTGTATAATTTTCTTTTGATTGGAATTTTAATGTAATGATGTATTGTATGATACGAATTGTCATTTTTACTTTCACATCTGGTAAACAGTCATGTCTTGCCAGCTTTAATTCCACTCTGCACTTTATTGCTAGTTGAACCTAGAATCGATAATTACTCTGACAAGAGTATGTACCGTGATTTGGTAATTACGTGTTGAAAGAATGCATTCTGGTTGCGTTGAGTTAAACCTACCCATCAAGTTTAGGTAGTGGGCAAGTTTTGACTAAATAAATATATTATATTGCTCGTTCCAAAATATGGGCATTGTTCCGTAACGTTACAATTGGCGCAACGTGACATTCACAATCCTCCAAAGTAGGTTGGATGGGGCAAAAATGCTGGTGAATTTTGCGCCACGTGGCTTTTAGGTACGTTACATACTCTTGTTTCTAATAGTTATTGATTCTTGGCTATACGATGTTTATGTTTTTGTTGTGGTTTTGACGTGTTTTCACCTAAACTGTCTTCTAGAAAGCGGCGGCGTTAATATATGAATCTATTTCCTTCATTCGGTTGTCGATTGGGGCTTGGTTAAATCGCAAAATATTGTTCGAGTTAGCGGAAAAATGCAGTAACAGTGAAGTTTTACTTCGGAAGCAACGCGTGTCGCAAATTGTTTGTTGGGTAGGTAGATATATCAGGTTTCCAACAGGAACTATATTTTGCTGAAGCAGGAATTGTATTTCGTCGCAGAAACCGAAACAGGAAACGGAATTTGAAATAATATTTATCACCGAATTACTGTTGGGCATTTTAGAAAACTTGCCAAAAAGCAGTTTGTTAGCAAATTTGAACTAATTGCAAAAACAATCATTACGAAATAACAATTTTGTAAAGACAAAGTTTACAATTTTGAAATGATTATGAATAATTTGTCCTAAAACCGTAAAAATTCTGGTTCCGACATCTTTGAACGCAGGAACAGGAATTGAATTTTTGCACGAATTCCGGCCGTAGCAGGAATTCTGGTTGAACCCTGATATATGCAAAGATAGATCATATCATTAAGAGAGATATCGAGCTGTTCGGACACAATTTGACCCGTTACATCGTTCATTTGTAAGCTAGTGTATGTATCAGAAGGATTGTGTATTTTGAAATGCATAATTGTGCATATTATGTTTTGCAGGGTGCAACCGGAATTCAGATTCCGATTGAACACTGAAACGAAATCGGAATTTTGAAATTTTAATTTTAATCCAGCTTGTGATATATTGAATAAAAATTCTCTCGGTTTGAACATCTTAAGACACAAAACTACCATTTAGTTTTAAAATCAACAATGATTGATTGTAGTTTACCTTCAAATAACCATAAAACACCGCCAATTTGTTCATGCGATGTTTTTGAAAATTGTTGTAGCCAACATGTTACTATAAATTATCCGTGTTGTCACTAAATTTGTAGTTTCGATTCTGGCGTACATTCGCTGTTCCGATTTCGATATAATCGAGTTCCGCTTTGTATCCTGATTGTTTTGGTTTTAATTAAAAGTTGACTTGTTTTCAGCTTGCATACAACCGTCGTTAGCAAAGCCGATCGTTTTTAAGGTAAAATATTTCCAAATTTTTGACAACCACTTTTAAGTTTGACGTACCTAGAACTCTCGTTCCGGTCGTCGATTTCTAAAATTAATCGTTTTCTATCTTAAATGATTCTTTGCTTGAAAAGCCGAATTAAATCTATTTTGACATTTTTTATTTTTACACAATTCAATCAGTTAGATACAGGTATTCATTTAAATCACAGTGTATGTGCTGGAAACAGATTTATTAGAGCTGGTCTCAATGATGTATAATCTAACTATTACTAAACGGGGATGCAGATCCCTATGCGGTGCGAGTTGGAATTTTGATCAATTTAAAAATAGCTGGGATCCCACACCTACTACCATGGGCGTACAATCTTCAACACTATGTACTTTAGTATGAGAATGTTGTAGTAACTGTGCACGACAAGCTTAGTTCATTACCAAGAATCAGTGAACATCACGTATAGGCAAGTTTTACTTATAATGCAAGTGATAAAGTTTCCAACATTCTCATCAAGCTGGACAGGACAAGATAGCTGTGCATAAAGAGTAGAGGCTTTGGCATACTGACTGTTTTTAGGGTATGGTTCTTACGCAGATCCCACCCACATTTATTACGTCAGTGTTATATATACACTTTCAGTGGCCCCTTCAGAAATTTTCTTCAAATTTTGATCAAAGCCTCGCCGTTTAGCCAGCTTAAAACAGTCTGCGGTTAGGATTAAGCCAATGGTTAGGATTAGGTTTAGCCTAAAACTAAGATATGACTTGAGCAAACAATACGCATTAATGTGGAAGAAAGTTTTGCCTTTTTATCAAAGTAACATTAGTGCGGGAGGAAAGTAAACAAGTACCGAAATGACCATAGATTGTATGCGTACGTTTCTTATCAAAATGTTGTTTGTTTATAAATACTACTGCTCGTGTTTGATATGATATTTATTATGGTTTACAGGTTAATGAAATATAGAGTTGTGTTATATTTTGGTGAAATTGTGCACAATTATTGGTGTCTTCCGCATTCGTATTATTGTTACTGCTTGTTCTCTTATGTTCAAGTTCTTTTCTTGAATGCTAGGGTCCGGTTAAATTATTGTTTTCGGCAATATTGATTTATAACTTAGGTAAAATCAGTGTATTAATATCAAATAACATGAAAACTTTTCCTGTTAACAGCTTATTGAATATTGTTCTTCTCGTAAACCATTACCTATTTACATATGAATTTCATTTGCGATGCGAAGAGCGTAAAATGGTGATTGTTTATTTGTCGTTGCACTCGGTCCAATTAACCTTAATTATTAAATTCATTGAGAATTAGTTTATACAATTTTAAAACATTATGTTAGATGAAATTAGTGAAATTAACTAGTATTAGATAGAGTAATCAGGGTTGAAACCTAGTTTAGCATGTCCTTTTTTATTTGGATGGCTGGCGTGTGTGACGGCAAATTTCCTTAACGTTGAAATTTTATAGTTTGGTCTTGCGAGTGAGCTAATCTAGGATAGAATTTTTTCGAAGTAAGATTTTCAGTATCAGTAATTGATGAGCTTGCTGACAGCCTGAAAAAATCTATCGCCGGATTGTATAGAAGTGTATTTTTGATAGCTTCTTTTAGGAAACACGATATTTATTGCGCATAGATGTCGATATGCTTAATAAAAGCGTTCATTTGTTGCACAGATTGTAAAATGAATCTGGAACTGGATGCCGCGAACGAGGAGGTGACAAGTTTTAAAAAAAATTTCATTGTTGATGCTTGTGTGCAGTCCAGTATGTCTGTATATGAAACATTGAGAATTTGGTTTCCGATTTTTGTTTACTCTTGTTTCAAGTCTGATTCCGTTTACTTTTTTCTAGTTCTGATGGTCTCGACCGGATATTAATTTAACCGAAGCAGGATAGTAAATTGTTTGCCGCAGTCGCATGTTAATCGGAGTTAGCATATAAATTATTGAGTACCGTCGGTGGTGTTTGAGGAGTGCATAATAACTTCATGGCCTAAATCCCCCCCCAAAAAAATCTGGAATTGACTCTTCTAAATTGTAAACGCGAGATTTCTCCTCAAGATATTCAGTTGTTTGAAACTTAAATTTTTCAGTTCAATAATGGATACCGTAGAAGACGTATAATTAATAGTGTTATTCATAACATAGCGAACGCATCCAGACTCCTGTGTAATATTTAAACCAGAGCTTGCAAAGCAGATGAAACGAAAGTTGCTTCAAAAGCCGCAAAAGTCGAAATAAAAGACGGTGCAATGCGATATTACATCGCAATAACGAATAAATTTCACGACCAGGGAGGACATTTTCTAAATCAGTGATGAGTGATGCAATATCAATAAGAATCTCAAAAGTTACTTAATTGTTTATAGATATATACCAGAGTACAACCGGAGGCGAAAAATACTGGAGCCGGAGGTGAACGAAACTTGCCGGAGGTGAGGCGGAAATAGGTTGTAAAAATGATTCTTAATTAGTTGATTTTAGTCAATATCTGCAACATGTTAAGTTGTTTGGTTTTACGCTAATTTTCTGCGAAATTCTTTCCCGAAAATTGTGACAAAAGTAAAGCGAAACGCGCTAAACAGATAAATTTTGCAAAATTATGCTACCGAAATTGTCGGAACATCCGGGAAAAATTCTACCGGAGCCGGAGGCCGATTTTCTGCCGGAGCCAGACCTCCGGTTGTGATATATAAGTACATTGATATCCAGTTTGTCGACGGGAAATAACAAGTGAGTGTGAGCGATCGGTTTACGTAACTAAAATCAGACTTCTACAAATGTTTTTCAATAGTTGCGATGCGTCATTTCTTTCCAGTATTGTTCACCCGCTGCCCATTTCCCTGCGAAAATAGCTTTCACATTTTCCCTCAAAAATATATAGGATTCGAAGCTGTCCCGATGTCGACGCAAACATCGGCAGGCGTCAAACCATCGTTGGTGGTACTTCTACATCTTGCTCATATGACCGATATCACGTTGAATTGAAACATTGTAAATTTACTGTATAAATATAATAATTCTTCACATACAAGTCAACAGTAATGTTGTATATATTCTCTGACATATACGCCGAAAAAGAAATACCAACATTTGTTTAATCTTGCGAAATTCAAATATATATTAAATAATGATGAATTACATATATCGTGCTTGTCTTTTGGTTGTCTAACGTTGGAAACTGAATAATGAAGCTTTACTATTTCATGTAAAATCAAACTTGAAAAACGCCACAAAACTTCATTTCAGTCTATTCACACTTAGGAATCGTGCCAAAATTCTGAAACAAGTTACAATACCTGTTACCAAAACACAACCGTTTTTCGGCAATATTAATTATACATAAAACGGCAACGAAGATAATCAATCAACCCAAACAATGGCACAGACTAAAGTGATTGTGCTGTAGCATTGCAATTGCATTGAGGAACGCATTACTTTTTTGTTGTTTTTACGCACTACAACAAAACAACAGCAAAGCAACAAACGAACTTCAATCGCCTAAGACATAAAAAGGATAAAAGTTTAAACAATTTCAGATTTGTAAGAATTATCGGTATCTGTTATGCCGGAGCTACATTGTATTATTGACAAAACTCGCTAATTTGAGCTTCATGCACCAGCTATCTTAAGAAGACTAGCCACGGCTTGACTTCAGCTAGGTTCCGAAAGACCGATCTGTACTAAATGGAGACATATGCATTGGATATTTTCCAAATTTATATCCGAATATATACATACGGCAGTTATTGCTGGAAGTGTTTATTTTTGCATTTGGATGTCAAAAACAAATTTCATTTCAAATATTGGAAAACCAAATTTCTTGAGTACTGACTGTATATACATTGTGCGACGCTAAGTTTTAAATGTTTTTAGATTCACCGCAATTTTCTAACTTTCACATCTTCACGCATAGTTTGGCTTATATTATACACACGCATAGAAACATATACAAATAAAACAGTAAAGCAATATTCACACTTGCTTGAAATGTGGATTGTTTTGAGTATTTTTAAGGCTAAAGTAAATGTCAACACATGGGAACTGCTAAAGTAGGGCTTGATTGGCAATAAACATCGGCCCAGGCATTTTGATATAAAACGGCCTAACATAGACTATTTAGGAAAATAACACCCAAGTGACAAGCACATTAATACACATTTTGAATCGCAAATCAACTTCGTGTGAATAGAGCTTATTTTAATTATAAATCAAATTTCATAAATAATTTGTTATACGCTCTGGCTGGGTTTCTGCAATGTGGCTTAAGTTTATGACAAAATATTTACTTAATTGAGAAGCCGTCCTAATAATGTACTGTAATGGCCCGAATATAAACGGGGACAGATATTTATTTCTATTCTCCAGAGGGAACCACTTGTTATGCGCGTACCGACGGGGATCGACCAGATATTAATTTTACCGGAACGGGATATTAAATTTGGTACCGCAACCGGAGCCAGAAGTTGACCGGATACAGGAGATAAATTTGTGCACTTTTAGAGTATTTGAGTCGTGCAAAACTATGTATTTATGGATTTAACATTAATTCTTGGTTTGGATTTTTCAATTCATGTCAGTGTACACTCTTGACTTGACCGGAATTGCAGCCGCTGCAAAATATCTAGTATTTCGACACGTAAAAAGCAATTTTATGACATTTGGAACCATAACCGCAAATATCCGACATCCGGTAGGTTTATACCAGTACCAAAAACAGATACGGATGGCGACGTTTTGTCGAATATTAAACCGGAACCGGATGTCCGGTCTATTTCTGGTTACGGACTGTTATTCATTTTTAATTCACCCCTTAGACAAAACACCCTTTTTATATTTTTTAGACAAATCGGTAGGAATTACGTTACAGTTGATAGCATGAGACGGCCGTCAGAGGCTGCAACTTATAAGCGAGTCGTAATACTTAAGCGTGCAATTAATAGTTCTACACTTAAGTAGACTTTTAGAAACCCAGCTAATGTAGGTACGAAACTGGAAAACAACGAGTGCACCGTACATAATATTGTGATTGATAAGAAAAAATAAAGGGTAAAAGCTATTTGTAAGTGCAAAACAAGCAAAAACTTCGATATACAAACATGAAATTTAAAATACATCCCACAACAATCCGCACCAAGGAACAAATATAGCGATTATGCAACAAGCGCCTCACTACAAAAATATGGATAATGAAACTAAAAAAATTAAAGTGAACAATTTCGGGCTTTTGTACTTTCCCCCTTACAGTTTTCGAAATTAATAGATTTTGGCAAATCTTAGGTTTAGGCTGACTGTTAAGCTTGTGCGTAGAGGTACAGTGACAACTACATAACTGTGGCTTATATTTTTTATTTGATACGTTTAAACATCACTGTTAATGCAGTATAATGCACTTTTACATACACATGTCAAAATTATGGGATACGAAAATTTTTTATCAAACACAACACACTCGGAAACAATGTATTCCATTGCTGACAAGTGTTTACTTCTACATATCCTCGCGTTTACAACCAGCAAACAAGACGCAAAAAACACACACAATTCGATACGGCGAGCTCGTCCTTAAGCATGAATGAATGTAATTTAATAGTGAAACGGACACATGAAAAAGATGCCAAAAGCGTTACATTTAAAAGTCGAATAAATACGGAAGTGAAACAACGATTGTACACAATAAGCAGCAACAACAGAAACAACACCATTTTTGGGATTGCATATAATTCCAATAAACAATGGAACACCGAGACAAACAAAAAATGTAAATAATACAGTAATATCAGCGTCATATTGACAACGTTGCGTCTGTTTTTAAACGATCTGATCGCTTTGTAAGAGATGAAAATTTCCATTACATATTTTGCAAAAATACTAAATGCTCGATTTATGCTTCAATCTTTAAAACCAAATAAAGCTACTACTGCTTTAGAAAACCAATCCAAAATGCGGCCCATGTTGCTTTAAGGGGCGTCCAAGCTTCTGGTGTGTCTAACAAAGAGTAGGTTTAGATTCTAGATTACATTTTTTGCTTAGGCTTAGGCTTACGCTTAGGAATACGCTTAATCTACTGTTACGCCCCTGAAAGTAATATTGGCCCAAAATGAAATGCCAGCGAAATGTTAACAGCCGATTCTTGGTAAAGGGAAATTCAAAATTTTGTATATAACTATTAAAAAACTTCGATAACCACACTACTGGCGCTACGGAATGAGCCCCGAAGCCAACTTAACATATAACAGAACGGCTAAAATGAGTCAAAATTGATAAAACTGATATTCAATAAACGTTATGCGTAGCAGAAAATTGACACAAAAAATATCGTTATTGCAGCTGCAGGCACAGTCAACCCATCTTCTCGACACCCCTTAAGATTGACGAAAAAAACCAATAAGGCACAAAGGCTCATCGAACCCCCCTTAGACTGAAGCACGTCAAACAACCGGGATCAAACTGTCATTATGATGTGAAAAAATAATTCCTGGGTTATTTATTTTTTTTCGAGTAAACAATTCCATCAAATCTACATTTTTAGAAAGCGACTTAATTTTTGGGCACTAACTTATGCCACAGCTCTAAATAATATATATTACCTAAAAAATGACTGTGCGTGCACGTCAAATTTGATTTATTGGCGATTCGATTATGGGCCTTGTTTAACATTTCAATATGATGTTGTTCGCATGGTGTACTTGTACGACATTCCAGTTGCAGCAAAAAGTTTTAAACTTTCATTTATGTTTACGATTTAAAGTCGCAAACGCAAGTTTGACGGTTTATGTTTGGTTAATATAATACACAAAAAACTTAATTAAAACTATATATAACTTTTGAACCAGAAACTGTACCGTTCTAGCACAGCACCGTTGAACTTAGGTTGTCGAGATCTATAAAATATGTTACACTTCATTAAATTCCTAGGGAGTCCATATCATGCGCCTACGCCAAATGTTTGACACCTGTTGCGGCATAGCGTCGACGGTCGAAAAAGACACTGTGACAAAACGTCAACAGGTTTCATGATTGACAAAGAAGCAATATTATTTTGGTCCACAGCACCTCTTAAATATAAAGACCATAAATACATGATATCAAATAAACTTAATTGCATCAGTTGATGATGACAACACAGTCGACAAAACAAATACTTCCGGCTTGTTGTTGTTATAATGTGTTGACAAATGTTTATTTTTTAAACTGTCGAGTTGGCACCTGAGCACTTTTTGCCAAACTCCAAATTGGCAACCAGAGTTTTCACATCATTTTATTGAAAATTTTCTCCAAAAAATACCTAATATAAATCATTGCATGTACTGAATCAAAGTAACTTATTCTCTTTTGCTTTGGCACTTAAATTTTTTAACTGACGTTTAAAAATTTATTATAAATAGTCGCCAATTGGCGCCTAGATTTAAAATGAAAAATAAAGCACTGGTATTGACATTTCTGAGAAGAACGAAACAAATTAATGTTACATAATAAGTTGCATAAAATTCTGAGAAACTATTACAAGTATTATTATTATAATTATTATTACTGCTACTATTAACAAAGCGAACTTCTGTTGCAAAAACTTCGAAACGTTTATCGTTTAATGCTTTGCCAAACGTTTCAAAAACGCTGCGATTGTGAGCTCCTGCTAACACACGGGATTGCTACCACCTACCAACATAGGAGTCACATGCTATCCAAAAAAATGTCTTGATAGTTACAATGTTTTTAAAATTTGAAAGAAACCAGTTTGCTTGAAGTAGGTATCTACGCCAACTCGCTTTACTACCGGATAATTAAACCTAAGTATCCCAATACACAATGAGTCCTCACAAAACTGTACACAACCGTAACAACACATATGAACCAATGCATCACTATCAATATACACAAATACATTGTATTGTGAGTATAACCGCGAGTAAAAAGGTCAGGTGGGGGCCGTTAGACTCGATGTGCATACAACCATAAATCGTATCTTTTGGAGGAACATACATACAGGAATCCAAGGTGTTTTAAGTTGATGGCTTGAATGGCAACTGATCAAATTCGAGACAGTGTTGACTGGGGTTTTTTTGCGTCACTTCTTGTTTACACGTCAGAAATATCTTCATCTTCGGTTAGCACTAGCGCCGTCTTGTCGTGGTCTGTATGAGACGCGGGCGCAGGATCAACCGATTTTTTCGACATTTTCAACTTTAATTCTTTTGACGGCGAAATAACAGGTGTTGGTTCTGATAGTATAAGAAACACAATATATTGTCTAAGCATGCGTCCAAATCTACGTCAAAGCGACTACGCCTAATCCTAAACCCAAGTTATAAATGCCCAAATCTCAGAAAATTTTGAAAATTGCGGCGTAAGTGTACATATACAAGAGCCGAAATATCGCACAACTTCGATTTTGTCGGCTACAAATTCTCGTCTAACATAGACGCTCAAGAGGTTTAAGGAACACTTAACCAATTATTATATAACCGATACCAATGGCATTATATTAATTTGCTGTCTGTTCTCTGCATCATACTACTATTTGAAATAACTGATTTGTTGTTAAATTCGTTACAATACCAGCCAAGAAATGAATGAAGTGCAGGTGGTTTAAACCAGAAAACAACCCTACAGTTTCTGATCATTAGTTTTGAAGGTGGTTGGCAACACAAGAACCCCGCTCGAAATTTTTACAGAACATCATTTGTTTTCAAAACATTGGTTGCGCCCCTGTCAGCTGACCACCTTGTTTTAGACTTACCGATCACAGCTGCAATACTAGGTGTTAACGAAGGAGATGGCATAGCTGTTTTTGAGGGCTGCGATGTACTGCCATGACTGCCCATATCACCGAGCGGGGTCGCACCACCGGCAAAAATGTCACTGTCACGGTTAGAATCAGTAGCATTCGACGACGCAGTGCCCATTCTTGATGTTGGACTACACTTTTCAGAGCCACTGGTTGATGCCCCACCTGACATTGAAGATCCGATCCCAGACTCGAGTTCGTACACAGGATTGCTAAAGTGCGTCATTGAACTGTCACCAGCGCCACCACTAGCGTCAAGCGTTTTATCTTTTGCCTGAAATGCGGAGATCAAAAATATTGCTTGTCGCTCATTATTCGTTTTGCATAACAGTAGAGTTGAAAAATGAAAACGCAAATTATTAGTCTCTAGGCACAAACACTGCAAAAATTCGACGACTTTAACGTGTAGAAAAGACGTAGTAGCTTAGCAAAAGAGTGCTGACCAATATTTTTGTTTTTAGCAATACTGACGTTAAAGGTATCAAATGGCTTATATCACGTTTTATGTGGCGCTGCATTGTTCATCGTGAGGTGCGGTTTGGTACAGCCATGATAGTCAATAAAAATTGCATTGGTTTGGTGTAGTACAACGCCGTAGGGCACCAGACGGCCTTAACATAGCCCAAAATTATAGCGCTACTTGAAGAATACGAAGGTTTGACGTCTTCCAATAAATATGCTGTGATTTAGAAAAAAACGTAGTGAAAGAAACGAACCGGAGGACTTGGTTTTGAAAACGAAACAATGCCGCTGCCCGAAAATGACACCGGACCACCGAAAAACCCGCCGGCAGAACCTGCGCTAGATTCTTGCTTTTTCCTGAAAATTACGTTTTAAATATATTTGAAACAAAACACCATTACGAAGAAGTCTTGATTACGGTTAAAGACCTGTTTGGTTTAGCTGCCAACGAACTGTTCCTATTTGTTTTTACTGATGTTTAAAACGCCTCGACCTCAAAACAGTGACTACCACATTGTTATCCAAACTCAAATATTCCACCGTTAACGGAATCGTCACGCGTGACCTTTTAAAACCGTAGTGCTTAAAAAGGTCAAATATCTGGTTATGATAGTTCGTATAACCCTATTATTTCAAAGTACAATTTCACATTTTACACTTAAAAATAGTCTATGCATGCTCATCTGAAAAACTAAATTAGCAAAATTCCGCAACTGCAAGACTCACTTTAGCAGAGCAAGTTTCTTTCGTTTTGCATAAAACACTGCACCAATAACGACAACAATTAAAATTGCGACGAAAACTAACGGCAGAATTAATTTCAGTTTCTTTGATCCTGAAAATTTTTACCGCAACTTAAACAACTACTTACAGGCCGTTCTTGAGGATAAAGCAAACAATCAGCCTTACTGCATAATCTTTAGCAGCCTATCAATTCTACTTCTAGAGCTAATAATATGTCAGCCGTTTTTCGGTCTGGCTCCAACCAATCCAAGTTTCTAGGTACGCCATTGTCTCAAGCTTTCAACGAAGTTTCAAACTTTAGGCTATTAAAGGTGCTGGCAGCCACGTATTAGCTAAACCAACAAAACTTACCAGTATTTGCACTTGCAACCGGAGAACTCGAAACCGGTTCTGCGTACTCGCAATAAGTACCAGTGAAATCAGGGCTACATTTGCATTTTGGTTCTGTACCATCCGCTGACGTAATACATGTACCGCCATTATGACATCGGCACGGTGTCGGTGCAGGTAATGACAACAACGTGTCTAAAAGAGAAAACGTAAATTGAAACTCAACGATCTAAGTTTTGCAAACCTGGGCAAGTTTTCCGACTTATTTTGCTTGTTATTTATGGAATGTTTCATTATCAACAATGACAAGAGCCCACATTCTCAAGTAGCACCCATCACCAGATAGTGATAGTCTTGTAGTTTTTGAACAAATGAATCGCGAAGTTCGAATTTCAGCAAAATATTCGTATTTGTTTTTCCTACTTCTGTGCCAATTTTCAGATCCGCAATTGCAGCTCATCAGTTTGTAAATTTAACGCTGATATAGATACTATACCCAATATTGTGAATATGAGCCGAAGATCCTAGGCTTTGTATTTAGGTAAAGGACGTAGTTGCTTCGATTATGCTGGATGAATTGCTTATTGAGATCTGTGTTGCCCGTTTCAGTTTGCTATTTAGTTACTATAAACTAAGAATAACGAAGTTTAGATACGGACATAAAATTGTAGGTATTCGAATCCTTGGAATTAGGAAATATTAGCGAAATTAGTTCCAAAAATACATATAAAATTACCAAATCTGTGACAGCTTTAAAAATGTTCAATGGAAAATGTTCCACAGCCAACCAGGTGCTCTAGCTTAAAATCAATGAATCTAGGGGGCGGTTCCATAAGGTAACAATGGAGGTCAGAACTAGGACACTACAATTTTGTGGTTGTGGCTTACCTCCAGTACACGTTTCGCCATCCGGTTTCAAGCGTTCGCCCACTGGACAGGAACACACGGTTGCGCTGGCGGCCCTCAAAAGGCATAAATGCGAGCAACGGCGTAGCAAACATGGATTCAACGCTGAAATAATACTAATAATTAGCTGCAATTAAGTTTAATTTATTGAAGGACGCTTGATTCTACATGCTTTACGGTCGCTGTGTGGTACGGTTTGTAAAATTAACAAAAGTCTGGCTGGTTGGTTCGCCTGTATATCTGTTTATTTTGTTTGCTCATCGCTTGTTTTGTGTTTTTGATATTTCTACAGCATAAAGTAGTGATAAATGCTGTATGCCATTATTGACAATGTAACTGTACGTCTTAACCAAGATCTTAGCCAATATTATGCACGGTCATGCTTTACCTTTCTATTACACGAACGAGAAGAGCACTAATCAGCCAATCAACAAACCAACCAGCAATAAAAAGTAAACAAACAAACAAACAAAAACAAACAAGTAGACACAAACAAACAAACGAACAAAAAACAAGCAAACAAATAAACAAACAAAAACACAAAAAACACAAGCAAAATCAATCAAACATATAAACACGTTACGTAGCAGTTACTTGACGTCCAGGTAGCGTTCTGTTTGATCTGATTGCGGACGTAAACGGCATTTGCACCGGTGAATCCTTGACGCACCTCGTGTTGCCGGCCATTTCCAAATTTATCTATCGCACGCAAGACACCGTCATCTGGCGACAAAACATAAATCCAGTTTTCGAATACATCAATATTTGTTGGGTTGTTCAATTCTGGAACAATGCAAAAATAAGATCGACGCATGCTTAGCTTTGAAAGTCTACCTCAATTTTAACAAACACAACAGACGGAGCTCCGAAATGATTTTTCACCAATGTACCCACAGTAACACGAACTGGTTTGCTATAGATTGCCAAATCTCAAACATACAACTTTTGTTCTCTTGCAGACTGCAGGTGCAGCGTACCTCTTTTCCATAAAGCAAAATCAATGTTTTATTCAGTATACAACCAGAAGTTTGCCTCCGGCTTTTTACAAAGTCTACCTCAGACCCCAGCAGAAGTTGTGCCGGAAGTTTCGGCCATTTTGATAGTTAAACGAGAAGATTTAACAACACCTTTCATAATAGTTGCAAAATTAGCAAATTAAACATAATTTTAACTACCTAATTTCATCTGACCTCCGGTTTCACATAGAGCTCCGGCTCCGGCAAATTTTGTTGAATTCCGGCTCAGGCGCGGGTATTTTTCAACTGCGGTTGCGCTCTGGTTTTAAATCAACTTCAGTTACCGACTCAAGTAAGTTAGTTGGTAAAGATTTAAGGCCGATTTCCGAAACTGAAACAATAACTTAAAAACAAACCAGACGTTATCTGCTTAAAAACACACCAGACGTTATCTGCTTAAAAACATACCAGACGTTATCTGCTTTCGATCGTCTCCGTTAGGCAAAACGCTATAAATAGCATTTAGTTTGGGATCCGCCCAATAAATGCGGTCGTCTTTAGCATAGTCGATAGCTAACGACACCGGATATTCGACTAGATCTTTGACCAGCGTGATCCGGTGCGATCCGTCCATTTCGGCACGCTCGATTTTAGGCGACATGCCAGTGTCAGCCCAGAACACGAACCTGTAAACTAGACGTTTAACACCATTTCTATTATTTCAAACAATAGACGTTTGCCCAAAGTGATTTGACTTCGAGAATTTCTTGCATATTTCTGCTTCTTATATCTGCTTGATCATAGCTCATGTACCACGTACAACGTAAAACCAACGTGTTAAAGGCGCTTTCCTCTACTGATTGGGGACAGCAAAAAGAATCTCAACTCATAACGTACAAATCGATCGGAAGATCTGTAATTGATTACGCCTGCCCGGTTTGGTCAACCAATGTTTCCGACTCAAACCTCAAAAAGATCCAGACTAGTCAGAACGCCGCCCTCAGAATCGCTACGGGTAGCCACAAAATGGCACGCGAATCTCACATACACCAGGAGTGTGAAATGCTCAGAGTGAAAACGCACTGTGATATGTTATCGGCTCAATTCCTAGCTCGCTGCTCCTCAATTGATCACCCTTGCAACGTCTTCTTCAACCCTCCGCCAAATGACAGACAAATGAAACATACACTATCATCAAAACACCTACCCAAAATAGAAGAAATCTCACAAAGCCTACCGAATACTCTAAATCATACAACGGATCATAGGAAAGTCCACACGCAGCTGCATACGGACTTTGTGAGACGAGAAATTGAAGAACTGATGATCAACCCAGTGCTGGGAGAAAAGCCCCCGAAAATCAACCAAAGCGAGATGACGCTGACCAGAAGACATCGCACCTGGCTAAGCCAACTCCGATCTGGTAACTCCACACTACTCAACTCGTACAACAACCATATCAACCCAGCAATTGCAAATGAGTGTGAAAAGTGCAATATGGAGGGGCACACAACCCAACATCTATTCAACTACCCAGCATGTCCGACAACACTCACCGTAATGGATCTATGGAACAACCCGCGTGAAACAGCCTACTTCTTGTTTCAATAACCCGAAAGCAGTTTCGTTATGGGCAATGCAAACAAACAAAACCACCACTGTGATTTGGCGAAAAGTTTCATATCATTCGATTCGGCCCTGAGCCGAACAATACATGAGTTGCCGCAGCACTGACAATATTGTCTGCTGCAACTAGGCTTACGAGCGTCAAAAAAGGAATTAATCAAAATGCAAAAATGAAATCCCTCATGGGTATCAACCAAAATACACATGTGTTCAGAACACGACACACTCATTGCAACCTATTTTAAATTGCGAGTCAGCCCTTATTCTAAGAAATAAAAACGACACATCTTAACTTACCCTATGTCCGGAGCGACTACAATATTTCTTGGTTCATCCAAATCTGATTGTATCAGAGGTTTTCGGTAACGGCCATCGATACGTGCAATGTAAATGACACCTGCGCCGGGGACCAAAGGCAGCGGATCACGGCCGTTTGAGTCACGTTTGACACGAAAAAACGATGAACTACCAGTCGGACGCACTGCTGTGATGTACATATTTCTGAAATACATACAACACGAAGACTGAACACAATATTACGCAGGCGCTAAGCATGTGCATAAAACACAAGATACACTGGGCGCATTAAGTTATTACTGTTATTTTGAGTATCTAATGAATGGCACTATATTTTTTGACGGTTTTAATTACTTCCGGCGCCGTGCAACAATGTGCAGCAATGTAGCATCATGCGCAATTTGCCATTTGGCACCGTAAACCAACTTGTAAATTATTCCGCGCAACACAAATAAAACTGAATTTCAAGTATGCCGCGCGGCGACTTTCGAGAATTAACGTGATTTGAAGACACATTGAACATCGACATTTCGAACGCAAATTGTGGCGTCTGGTTGTCTTGGTGCCACCACTCTGGGTGAGGGTCGTTATATAACATTTACTAGATAATATGGTCGTTGGCCTGCTGCAAGCCACCGATCATGGTAAAATTGGGTAGCTACTTTACCATAGACAGCCAAAAATATAGTTTTTTTGCAAATAGATCTTTGGCGAACACGGAATCTGCGTGGCATGCCATCTACACGGACGGCTAGGATCATCAGAAAAGCGAGACTTTGTATGCCCATTAAAACGACCCTTTCCAAAGAACTTTGAATGAAGACTAAAAAGACGTGAAGCCGCTTAGAAATAAAGGACGAAACTGAAAAATTGGACGTCGGACTCAAACTCTGAAAGGAAGATGTAGGACCTTCGGTCGAGCGCTACCACCAATTCTTTCACTGATTATAGTGAGGTTTACATTCTATCAGTGTCCAATTAATTTTCACGGACTAAGTTTGTTGTCGGAATCCAAGATAACTGCTAAGATGTTGTTTAGCAATCTACTGTGTGGTAGGCTAACTTCTAAGTTCTAGTTACATAGCTTGCTGACTATCGTTCACGTATTTGCTTGACAGTAGCTTCATGTGAGAACCAGAGGCGCCTAGTCAGTAACCCAACCGGCCCGACTTCAAACACGGGCCCAGGAGTCTAAAATATATGGAAGTTATTGAGCTGGCAAACAAATACATAATGAAAGTAACGGCTAACCCTGCTGCCTTAGGTGAGATCCTGGCTCTATGGCTAAGCACATCACCGTCCATTGACCTGTTAACTGCTCCACTGAAAATGCAACAGTTGAATAGAACTCATCCGATAATTCAATGAAATGGCAAGAATCAGAACTTAGCTAGAGCCCTGAATTAAATACCTTCCAACCCAGTCAATTGCCAGTCCTTGCGGGATCAAATCCAACAATTTGAAATCAATATCCACCGGTTGGCCTTGTAGCGTTTGTTCGATGCCCTCATCGTTTTGTATCAGTTGTGAACGACGAATACTGCTTGCAGCCGGACCCTCAGTAGATGCGCCGCCGGAACTCACCCAATAGATTACATCTGAAATGTTGTATCATAATAATAATAATAATAATAACAATAATAAAATAATAATAATAATAATAATAATAATAATAATAATAATAACAACAACAACAACAATAATAATAATAAGCGCCTAATTGTTATTAAAAAGTGTGAACACGATAACTAAGGTATAATAGGTTCTAGGAGCAGAATCGGACACCAAACCAAACAGTATTAAAACGCAAATGATTCTAAGATGAAAAATAAAATATAAATCTCACTATCAACTGGATCAAAATCAACAGCAACTACACGTGCGTTCTTTTCGCCAGCGAGTGCTTTTCGGTTCAGTTGAGCTGGGTTGTTGATTGAAAACTCGGCAACGTCGTCGCCCGTTGCAATGTAAAACCCGGGCGGATCTGAAACATTTTAGATCGTTCTGTAGTCAGTTTCGGTAAAACGTTAATATTACACGAAATGCAACTTGCAGGACGGTGTGTAACCTACAATATCAACAGATCCTAGTCCGGATTCAACCCTTCACCGAATGTAAAACCGATCAGTGTTTTTGGTGCCACCACGGCAACTTGTGTGGTCCAGATTTATTATCTATTAACCTTGGGAAATGGCGAAAGGCGCAAAATTATTGATCCAAAGAAGTTCTTGGGGCGAAATTTTTCACTGTCAGAAACGCTCTGCTAATAACATGAATAGACATCGGAGAAGGGGACACACCGACATTGTTTACCCTGTTAATTGAAGTCAGGACAATTTGATTTACCTTCAGCACGACAGTCGCGACCTTTCATGCGCCCAACTGTTGCAGCATCAATGTAACCTTCTTTGCATCGGCAACTGTAAGCGCCTTCGGTATTCAAACACAACTGAGAGCATGTATCGTTATGCAAAGAACATTCGTCAATATCTTGAAATAAACATGGAGACAATACAGTAACGGACAGAAATAAGCGTGGCGTAGCCGTAATTGCGTCTCCACGTTAACGCTAGTTATTTTATAACCGCGTTTTCCCTTTACACAACAGATAGTTTTAGCAATTAATCCACAAACTGTTCCAAAAATGGTAATCAGTAATTGAATCTTAAAAAATTGCACCAGAGTTACAAAACAACTCGCTGAAGGGCACAACACTTTAAATTTCGCTACCGGGAGTACTTGAACCTATGCAAAAATTCTGCCAGACAGACCTCGGGCAATACTTTGTCAGTCATATACCTACAATATAATAGCACCTGGCTATTCGCCAGTCCAATGCTAAGTAAAATCCCAGTAGGTTTTACAGTAGTCGACTGCATCACAATTAGGTCACAATTTCTGTAGCCCAGGGCTATCACGAGGTCATTTTCAAAACGAGAACGTGATAGCAAAAGGCTACAAGAGATTTCTCCTATAGCACAGGGCTATCAAGTGTCAGCGCCTTCCTCGAAACTCGTGATAGTCCTGGCCTATCACAAACCTCCTCAAATTCAACCACACTCAACACATACAGAAACACAATACAAACGCACACGCAAATTAACACACAAACAACACACAGAACATCAAGTTATAGATCTTACATTATGCAAACATTGCTTTTAGCCCTGAACTAGGGCAAATTTTGTGGCACCGTTCGATTTTCAAAATTTTGAGATAGATAGAAAATTTTCAAGTCGGAATATATTAATTTTGTGCCCGAGATCATGTAAATATTCATACGCCTAGACGCTGGTCTATGTATAGAACAGGGCCAGATACGCGAAGACTAAACAGCTGACCTATTGCTAGCCCCATATTTGATCTCGTTTGTAACAGTTTTCTTTCATAATAGCAGTAAATTTATAAATTTTATGGTGCGGACGCGTTGAAAAGCTTTAAGTAGACTTAAAATATATTACGAACACGACACACTTTTACCTTGACACCCTTAACGCCTCAAACATACTCCAGAGCAATCGAGAAGGGCAGAGGATTAAAATTCGAAAATGCAGTTTGTTTGTATCACCAAGTTTCATAACACACACAATTTTTGGTACATCTATTTGCGAATAAACATTCTACTCACTGTCTTGGAGAATACTTCAGGAATCTCCTTATTTAAATCAACTTCGATAACTCCATTGTTCGCCTTTTTCGCGTTATTTAGCAATGCCTGTTGTGATTCGAGGTTACAAGGTGAAATGTTGTGGTACGCCTGTGCTACCACGGTTTCGAGGAAATCGCTGACACGTGATAGACCTGGGCTATAGCAGAATTTGAGGCACCGTTGTCAAAATTGTTATGAACGGCCACAATATTTACGAGACATGGCATAAAGCTTACCAACACACTTCTTTTTCCAACGTGCATCCGGTTTGAATCCATCGTTACACGTACAGATATATCCGCCTTTGGGCAGTGGAACACAATTTTGCGAACAACCGCCGTTATTGATCGTACAATTAGTCTTTGCATCGTCTGAAAAGCAAGAAAAACTAAAATAATGATTTGAGACATACAACCCGACAGAAACTTATTAACGGTGCTTTGGCTAGATTAGAGAGAAAAATGTGTGCATTATAGAAAGCGAAAACAAGCCCTGGCGATAGCAACTGTACAACAAACAACAATTTCAACAACGTACGACATCCTGCTTCATCAGATTTATCACCACAGTCGTCACTGCTGTCACAAACAGCCGATGCTGGTACGCATTTGCGATTTGAACATTTAAATTCTGTAAATACGGACGTAATAAAATTGAAATTCTTTACCGCCAAACGTATCTGACCGACGTACAATTCAACTGACAACTTAAACTGTGGTGTAATAGACTTAGTTTATTATTTATTCAACACAAAAATCACAATCTCTTAGATTTGACAATAAAACAAGTAATACAAAACACACAACTAAGATCTTACAAATCGATCGATACAGTCAAACGGCAATGATGCTGATGATGAACCGCCGCATTTCAGGGAGAATATTTGAAGTTTCAAGTAAAATTATATTGTCACATTGTTATCAAATACCTAGTGTAACACCGTTCACAATATGTAGTACCACATTCTTCCGTCATTACATTTGACAGCATTGAACCATTTCTCTCATAAAACGTGGCGCAATAGTTTCTAAGTATTTCGATGCCTTCAGTCGTCGTGCGGCTCAACACGAAATACACCACACAACGCTTTCTAAAGTAAACCAATCACTAACCGTCAGCATTGCAATAGTGCGTTTCTTGTTTCATACACTGATGCAACGTTTCGTCTGTATTATCACCCGGACCGCAATCATTTTTGCCATCGCACAACTGACTCGCATACAGACACCGTGAGCGTGCAAAATGACATCGGAAACGTTCTGGTGGTGGACAATTGCGTTCAACTGAAATACACAAACACACAAACGTTGAATATAATTATGTAACCACATAGCAGATTAATAATGTAAAAATATAGTAGAATAATAATGCAATACTATAGCAGATAGCGGTGGACTTCTTGCCGAAATATGAAACATCGATAGTAAAGCAAGGAACGATACTAATTATCAAATATTGATTCCCAAACCAGAAACCAGTAACAGTAGCAAAATAACACGATAAGTACTTTCAAAATATTATTACGCATGATATGTGAGTGGCGCCGCGCTGCAAAGTAGTAAATACTGTATGCCTATGGACAGCAATATGCTTGTTGCTGAATGACACAGAAACAACGCAGCTTCGCCGATGACAAGATAAAATAACGAATTGGTTAACAACAGAGTGTAACCGAAATTTCGATTCCGATTAGTATTCCGATTCAAAACGAGTTCCGATTCCGATACCGATTGTACAATCAATCGGAATCGAAATTCTGAAATTTTAATTTTAATCCTACTTGTGATACGTTAAAAATTCAGTATCGTTTATCTATTATACCGTTTTCGAAAGTAAACTAATCAATAATAATTGATTGTTGTTTAGCTTTCTAGAAACAGAAATCGTCTGCCAATATGTTCATGCTACGTTTTTGAAGATTGTTGCCAGCCTAAGGACACCCTAAATCAATATTTTGTCAATACAAAATATCCGTACGGCCACAATATTTCTAATTCCGATACCGATTACAATTCCGGTCCTGATTCGCATTCCGGCATAATCTAGTTCCGCTTTGCACCCTCTTTAATAGTTGTTTAAATGACATAATTGTTTATTAACTATATGCATTATAAAACTCATGTGTGTTAAAATTTAAAACAAAGCCCGTGTGACTTCGGTAAGATTTGTCCGGTTAGTTGTTATCCGGCCAATAGCATTTAGATAAATTTCTGCGACGTTTGCGGAAGGTTTACGCAAAAGTTTTACGAGCGAATGTATTCCAAAATTTGACTAATGGCTGATTTTTTCATTCTTATGAACTTACAGCATTCTGCATTGTCTTCATCGCTGCCATCTCCACAATCATCTTCACCATCACACATAAATCTACGTCCGATACAAACCTGAAACAGGAAATACATCGACTGAACAAAATGGAATCGTATTACCCAGAACCAGCACGCAATGGCTGATGCAAATGGCCATTTCGAATAAGATATGCTTCAAAAACCACCACAGCCAGACAAATAGGCACAGTCAGCAATACACCAATGCTAGGATTTAACCATTCAACCGAAATTCCTATTAAAAGAAGTAGCTGCGTTCAAATTAGAATAAAACCGTCCAATAGAACACATTAGCTTACTTCAGATAGCAATATTATGTTTGATCATTACACGTTAGTCAACGGACGTAGTGAGGAATTTTAAAAGGGGAGAGGTACGTTGTATAAAAATTTGCGAGGAAGTTGGTCCAGTGTTACCAACTAAACAATTCTTCAAAATTCTTAGACAGAAATCACAGAGGTGCAGCTTGACCACTAAATGCCTTTATGGCTACGCCCTTGTCACAGTCAGAAGGTCATTTTGCTCTTACCCCTGTTCCACACTGAAATTCTCGGTTAGGCAAACATTTTCTACTGTAACGCGCACAAGAATATTCGTCAGACGCATTTGTACAATCTTTTCGGCGATCGCAAAAGTACGACGCTTCAATGCAGGTGCCGTCTTCAATACATTTAAGCTGAAAATGATTATAACGCAACTTATGATGCCTTCGCCTAAATGAAATATGTACACAAACGGTGAATTAAAAACTGAGTCACTAGATGCGGAGTCTGATTTAAATGGGTGTAGTCAGTATTTTGGAAACAGAAGGGTAACGTTTTATAAAAAATTTAAAGCGGTTTCTTATGTTACAAATTGAAGCCGTGTCTTAAAACCCTCTACAAAGTAGCAAACAATGTTTGACCCTTGAAGCCAAATCCTGACTAATCCCTTGTCTGGGTACCTTTCCTGCAGGACACGTTCGGCCTTCACAATCACCTTCGTCTTCCCCTCCACGACAATCGTGAGCGCCGTCACAAATAAACTTTTGACGAATGCATTTTCCGTCGCGGCATCGAAACTCGCTTTCCGAACAAGGACGTGACGTGCCTGCTAAAATCAAACAATTAAATATTTGGTCCCTAATTAGGATTCTAATAGCCATAGAAAATTGTAGTTCGTATAGCAGATTACCAAAATATTAAACTTATATTTCCTATAAGGCACAGCGCTGCTTTGCTACTACAACTGACGACGTCCGTCAGCCGTCAATGATCACTAACCGCATTCATGCGATTCTTCATCCGAATTATCACCACAATCGTCTTCACCATCACACATCCATCGTTTTGGAATGCATTTGCCTGACGTTTGACACATAAAATCGCCAGTCTCATCACAAGGCGGGCATCGCTCTTTTTCTTCGTCTGAATTGTCCCTAGAAATAAAACGAAAAAGGGTTCCGGTAACGTAAAATACGCGAAATCAAACAATGGTTACACACGAGGAGTGTATCGATCGATCAATTTAAAAGTATCATCGCCGCAAAACTAACTTACCGACAATCATCGTTGCCATTGCAATACGCCCAGTTCGGAATGCATCGATATGAACTTTTGCAACGCGTCCAGCCTAATGGACATTCGCGGTCCTCTAAATCAATAACAATATCCTTTGGATTATGTTGATTATTCACTGTTTTCGGGCGGAAATACTCGTTAAATTGACAAATAGGTCAGATACAAACGAACGCATAACCATGTCACTTATTACAAACTCGCAAATTTGCAATGTGATAACTTTTTCGATAAGGTTTTTTATAAGCAGAATTTATTAAGCCTGATAATTAGACTCACCTTTGGTCAACCAGTAAAACATAAAATAAATTATTTGGCAGCTTAAAAATGTCCATTAATTGGTAGTTGTAACACTCTATCTAGAGACAGTAGCACGGGACCGTCTCTAGCCTAGGGAAGGTTTACGACTGCTTAGCCTAATAAAACCAAAAACTAAACAGCCAACAGCGTTGGAGTGAATTCTTACTGCATTCTGATGGCTCATCCGAATTATCACCACAATCATCGTCTGCGTCACATTTCCACGCCTTTGGAATACATTTCCCATTACCGCATGTAAATTGTTCAGGAGTGCAATTGCCGGTGTCTGAAATGAGTGAAGAAATGGCGTAATAATAATTTGAACGCATTACTTTTAAACCCATTTAAAATAAGCCCTACACCAGAAGCAGGGTGCGACCGTATGTCAAAATGTAGGATACAGGAATCGGGGCCGGATAGCGAATTTTACAGGAACCAGAACCAAATTTCAACCATATATTACGTCAAAATATAACAGCCTCTTGACGCATCACACAATTTCTTGTGTCTACAAGGCTATATTCGTTCCAAAATCATGGAATTTTCAAAACAATATTTTACACAACTATTAATTCTGATAAAGCAGCACTAAGCCGTTACGTGTTACTATCCAAAGTTGAACACCTCACAAAGGGAAAGAAAACATAATACAGATAAAAGTCTAGATTGTATGTAAAAATTAAATATTGTGCTTACTGTAAAATTCCTGTATCCGGTACGTTTATATAGCATTTGCAACCGGAGCCACATGTCAGTTTATGGCCGGATATTAAACCGGAACCGGATAACCGGTCGCACCTTGACAAAGTGAGTGTTTGCAAAACTGGCAAAAACGCTAATTTTGTTTCACTACATGCTATTTTATATTGTTATGACGAACAGCGTGCGTTTCGACTTGTTACCATTTATTTTTAACCATGTCTAATCACGCTAAGGCAATGCAAGCCAAGCAATATTCTGTACCCAAACAAACAATTACAAATTACGTCCTTATACAAACCCTCAAAATAATTATAAAAAGGTATAGCGTCACCCTTAATCTCTTAGCCAGAATTGAACAGCGAAGAAATACGGCGAAACTCTAATTTAATTATAGTAGACTGTTGAAAAATAGTTTTCAATGACTAAAACCAAAGAGTCGATGATGACTACTGACCAAAAGTGGCGTATCCAAAAAGTACCAGAGCGCGTTGCGCTTTTCTCCTCCCCTTCACTTTTCGGGGGTCTATCTCGCATTTAGTCTGATGAAATATATAGCAAAAATTTTAAAATATAACAAAAGGATCAAGATCAGTTAATTTTTCCGTATTAAATTTATCCAAATGACATCGAAGTTCGGCAGTTTCTGAGTACATACTACTGACAGATAGAGATTTTAAAATAGAAAATTTCGAAACATGTACAAAAATGACAAGGATTACTATCGATATAACGGGTATTTGCAAAATGCATTGTTCGGCTTCGGACTCGACAAATAAACACTGGACTCGGATTCGGGCAAATCGTGGATTCCTTACCACTCTGGAGCGCTGGGGGGTCGGACAAAAACGCAACGCGCGTTAGGTACTGATTTCTACACACAACATATAAAGTTGCACCGCCTTGTCTCTATGAGTATCATCCACTCTTGCTAAAACTCACGACAAATCTTTTTGTCTTCGTCCGAATTATCACCACAATCATCATCGTCATCGCAAAGAAACCGTCTCGGCAAACACCGGCCAGTTGAGTTGCACTTGAACGACCACGGTTCGCATGGTCGATCTGAAGTAGCCAACTCAAAAATATACGTAATATCCTTCCCAGGGAAAGTAAAATTATATTTTTAAAACATGTATTCTGAGCATAGCAAAATTTTAACTTTTAAATATGACCATGGTATGGTGCTGTGCAATCTATTGTAGGAGACGACGAAAATATCGGCTGTGCAACTAATTTTAGTGCTAACTTGAAAGTTTCAAAACTATCTAAATTTGTTAGTGCTGTTGTGCCTGGTCGGTTTATTTTAACAATAATTATGTACCATTAGTACAATCACATAGGCAACAACAGACGTTCAATATAAGTTCAAACGGTCGTCGCACGACAAGTTGATGTATTCTCTCTTTGTCTCTACGGATCCAGGATAGTGGTATAACTTCGCAAATTTTTGTGTTAGACGCCAGCTGCAAAAAGAACAACAACGTTAAACGTACCACAATCGCTTTCATCAGAGCCATCAGGACAGTCAGGATGTCGATCGCAAACCAAAAACGGTCGAGTGCAGTTGAAATCTTTGCATTGAAATTCGCCAACTCGGCAAACAGCTGGCGCTAAAACGCATAAAAATAAAATGTCTACCGTACAACAAAAATGTTGCACTCGAGAAATAGCTGAGTTAAAATACCAGTTGAAGACAAAAACACAATTCGTTCGGTATAAGTTTTCAATGATTTGACCCCTAACCCCTTTGGATACATGCCAACAAGCTACACTTGCATGTTAAAATTTTAAAGATAACGTAAATAAATCAGATTAAAAATGTTAAACTTACGGCACGTTTCATCTTCGTCAGAGCCGTCCTTGCAATCTTTTTGACGATCACACCGCCACGTCAATGGAATACATCGCTGAAATAGAAACTCGATGTATGTACAAGCGGTTTAGGTACGCAAAAATTGAAAGCGATGGCTACAAAAATTTAACCTGTTAAAAACCTAGAAATTGTTAATTCACTGGAAGTAGGAACTTGCCGGTATCCAACCAAACACGAAAAAAGCGTCCGAACTACTGACAAATGTGTATCGTTCTATACCAAAAGAAAATCCACTGCCTATGTGAGCACCTCTTTTTTGACAAAGCTTACATCATCTCCATTTCCGCATCTAAACTGCGCCTCGGTGCAATTCGCAACACAAGTCTTTTCGTTCATCAAAATAAAATGTTCTGGGCACTCGCAACGATACGATGTTCCTCCAGGTGAAATTAAACACAAATGACTGCAGCCGCCGTTGTTGTCACCACAAGGATTTTTACCTGTAAAACTAATGTAAAACTCAGCATTGTCGATGATACTTTAAAACATCAAAATTCATTTTTTTTAAATTTTATCAAACTTTCAAAAGCTAATATCGTAAGGTTTGAGCTATACTTGGCGCGCGCCACTGGACGTCGCTGTGCAGAACGATAAAATTTGTTTATTAAAAATTGTCGCACGTCTTTCAATAGATTTTGACTGTTTTTGTTAGCAAACGTATAGCGTCGCAGGGCAGCGTCCTACACAGTAAAGTATAGCGCAACCTTTATTTTAACATTTCCATACCGGGTAACTGACGCAACGGATGTACAACATGTAGATCATTCGGCAATTGAATGGTCTGTTCGAGGCGCTCTTCACCTTTCGTCGTGAATTTGTGCGCTCGGTAAATTCCTTTTAGATTCCAATCGGACCAATAGATATATTCATCGAATACTGTTATTGAAAATACGTGCGGCGAATTTTTCACTAAAATATGGCGTCTATCACTACCGTCTATGTTAAAATACCTAAAACAAAAAAACAAAAATAAATATCATAACAATAGTCTCATATGCCTGCCATGATTCAGCCATCAATCGGTGTGATTTCCCCAGGTTGAAATGGTAACACGATATATGCAGTAAAACAACCTCTTAGTAAGTTATGAAGTCCGATTTTTTCAAAGTTCAGTAAACTGCACACTAAATTCAAACCAACTGTCATAGCCTTCTGATACACATGTTTTCATGCCTCAAAAATGACAATGTGTTTAGCTGACTGCTATATTGACACATACCCAATTTGGTTCAAATGCGCGTCTGCCCAGAAAACTTTCTCCGAAAAATAATCGACCGTGATCGCGTTTGGCCAACCCAAATTTTCTTCGGCGATTTTTAAAAACTCCGTTCCGTCCAATCCGATACGACCAATGTATGGCGACAAACTCCAATCGGTAAAGAAAAGATATCTGAAGAAATTTCACATGATATCAAAAGCGAGACTTCGCAGCAGGGTGGCTCCGAATCCATGATTAGAGCGGCTTCACATCCAATCCGAACCTTCCGCAATGTTACTGAATTTAGACTCGAAATCCGAGCCCCGACTTTGAAAAATCATTTCATTTAAATAAAAGTATTGAAAAATATTAAAGCTAGAACAATAAATCAAGTGCCCCCCTTTCTCAAACGTCTAGGTAAACTACAGTAGTTAATACGAAAATATTTTTCGCAAACTTTGAATATTACTTGCAAATTATTCACGTTTATGCTTTTGACACTATTTCTTTCAAACTAAACTCGCTAGCGGTAATAAAAGTGACAAAGATTTACCCTTTCTGCGGATATACAGCCATCGCCCGCGGTTGCGTGTGTCGGTCGCGCAGCAACGCTCGACAGCTCGTTCCGTTCAACTCGCAGACACGCAGTGTTCGATCCTGACGATTGAGAAAGTACAGCTTCCTGAAAACCCGAAAAGTAAAAATAATATCTTAAGTCAAAACTGCCCTATGCGAAGGCACGATAACCAACAATTCGTCAAAAATATTGCATAATCCATTGCTGAAATGACCCTTCCTCAGCATAAGGGGCCTGCTTACTCAAGTATAAAACTAATAAGCCTAAAACTAAACATAAGCCTAGAACTAAACATAAGCCTATAATAGCCCTACGCCTAACCCTATGCAAGTGACTGGGCGCTTATTCTTTACATGACCAACAAACACAAATAGTTTACATTAAAAATCTGAATTTGACATGGACTACGATTTGCAGCCGTACGACAACTCGCATACGATACCGGGCGGTGCCGAATGCCAACAAACGCCACCAAAAACACAGTGAAACCAGGGTAGAACCTGAATCCCGCCTCCGTTCTCGAAGTTTTTTAAACCCGATTATAACCTGACCTATGTTCCTCTTACCGTCCAATCCAGTCAACCGACATTCCTTCAATGCCTTGAACATTGTGCATCATAATCTTTTCCATGGTCAACGGTGCTTCCGGCCGTGCGTCAGCGAATCGCATACGATACATCCGCTGTTTGCCGGAATCAGCAAAATAAATCATTTGGTCACGCAGGTCGTAATCCAGAGACGCGACGTTTTCAAATCCTTTCGCCATCAATCCATAATACTGGCCGTTCATTGTTAAATTGCGAATGTAATGTCTATTTGCGAGAATCAGCCATGGCTGTGGATCTACAATATCATTAGTATCAGAAAAGTTTAAATGATTTTGCGTGATTACTAAACACAACGTAAATTAAAATAATGACGCCGCTTACTTACATGGTTGCTGAATATAGACCAGCGCTCACTATATAATTAAATTCACATAGCCAATCAAAACTGACCGCTTTTCAGTCGTTTGCATGTTCTCGCATCGCGGTCCAATTTGTAATACTTGGTGTCGCACAAACATTTAAATGAACCGAGTTTATTCTGACACTGTTGGCTGCAGCGCTCACTATATAATTAAATTCACATAGCCAATCAAAACTGACCGCTTTTCAGTCGTTTGCATGTTCTCGCATCGCGGTCCAATTTGTAATACTTGGTGTCGCACAAACATTTAAATGAACCGAGTTTATTCTGACACTGTTGGCTGCATGGAAACAACCCTTCATTGCATTCGTCAATGTCTGTTAACAAATCGGAAGGAAACACAAAAATATTATCATAATTTCGCAAATTAAAACAAGTTAGTTACTGCTTAAAATTTTCGAAATGAACATTTCTTGATCCTTTTTGATTGTTGGCTTACTAGAACCGGTACCTGCCAACCTGCTTTTCTTGGTTTTATTTTGCGACATTTAAAAACGACAAGTCCAACAAGCAGAATATAACCAACGGTGCAAAATATCTTAACTCAATCTTAAAATAATTAAAACAGAAAATGACATCTTTTTACCGGAATAAAACGGAAAAATGTTGAGTAGAAAAGTATTAACACTTGGAAAATTTTCGTTAAATCAATTTTTGAAAAATTTCTGATAGAACATCTTCAAAAGCTACATAAAGAAACGCTTACCAATGCATGATCTTTTATCACTTGGATCCAAACGATATCCTTTGTCACAATCGCATTGATAACCAACGGTCAAATCTTTACAAATCTGTTCACATAATTTGTCTTCGTTCTCGCATTCATTGACCCCTGAAATTTAAAGATTGAGTCATTTGCAGCCTACATAAATAAAAAAACCTTAACTATTAAGCCGCTAGGTTTTGTCGCCTAAAAACAAAATTTTAATATTCGTACTTAAAAAGATTTTGATTTAAGTTTATGTTAAAAAAGTTTTGTTACTTTTCTCAGACTTGCTTTGATCAGTTTGACGGTTTTGACTTTTTGAAAAATATCGCTGTTTAACAAAATATTTGTATTGGAATCGATCAATAATTACGACTGTTTAGCTATTTACTTGCGTGCGATTCCACTTACTGGTGCTTATTGAACTAGAGAATGAAACTCACAAATTTATGTTACCGATATATCGTATACAATTTAAAATTAAAAAGAAAATATCGTTTGTCACTGCCTCAAGTTCAACTGCACCCAAATAATTTAGCGGATTTCCGTTCACAGCAATTACTTTGAATGTGTCATACGAAACTATTAGTATTAATTCATTGCACCTAGGAATCATATACTCTGACGGTTCCAATTTTAATAATCAACGGTTCCCGAATATTTGACTCACCGCACAACGCGTCTTCATCTGATCCATCTGGGCAATCGTTGTGTTTGTTACAAACGTTCTTAAAATCGATACAATTTCCACTTTTACATCGCCACTGTCCTTTGTCGCATTTCGCAGTTGCTGAAAAGTGAAAGTCGTACGCAATATACCTACCTACTAATCGAGAAAGAAAATAAGGTGCCCGCTGCATGAACCACATTAAACGGCTGAATTTAAATGATTCGACGCCATCGATAGAACATGGGTTCTTGGTTACGATAACTTTACAGCAGCGGACTGAATTGGAAGCAGCACCTAACAATGTAGGATTACCATTCACAGTAATTATTTCCTAACGGTCACCTAAAACGACAACTTATTTGTAGAGGTACATAGTGGCAATTTTTAAAATTCGTCTGGCAATTTTCAACACTACCACTCCTTCGCCTACCATATCTCGTTTTCAGCGTTAAGCTCAGAAAAATTATTGTGAAGACTGCGCTACAACACGGAACTACATTATCGCGCATCCGTCAATACGCAACTAACACATTTTCCGTTGCAGACAGCACTCATTTTCTAATGTCCAGGGTGTAGTAGGGGAAGGGATTCAGGTGTCAATCCCGCTTTGGTATTTTTGTTCAGTAGTTTTTAAACATGGCACCAGTGTGCAGCGCAAGCAACACCTTTTTAAAATTTTTAGAGCAGGTAACCCTGCACTTTTCAAAATCCTAGCTTCGCCTATGGCTATTGTTATGGTATTATCCAACTACATACCGTCTCTAACTTACTTCCACAATCCTGCTCGTCTGATTTGTCGCCACAATCGTCAGATCCATCACATTTCCAGCCATCGGGAATGCAGCGATGATTTTGGCATTCAAAGTATTTCGGACGACACGTTGAGTGCTCTAAAACAAGCCACAACTATTCTAATGTACCACGGTTCTATAGGAATTCCTCTTCCGACCATCAAGTCAATATCAGAATTCCGAACTACGTTCTGTTTTAATTTTTCAAGGTCCAGGTATACAAGTTTTGGATTTGAAATTGTATGCTCCGAGTGAAACAAAAAGATAATTTTTAGTGTGTACACCATAGTTGGGCGACAAAAATTACTTCCAATCCCTGTGCATGCCTTTGTTTTAGCAAAAGCAGCATTCACGGATGCATTAGTGTGATTTGAAATTATGTTGCCATATAGACTTGATAATATTAAATTGCAAACTTCAGCTTAGGTTCAGCAAAAGACTTACCAATACCTAAACTTAAGAATTTGAACGCGCCTATGTGGGAAGCGTACGAGCACAAACTTACTGCAATTTAGCGGTTCATCGGAACCATCTATACAGTCTTCATCATGGTCACAGTACCACTGACGATGAATACACTGACCGTTATTGCAACGAAATTCTCCGTTATTACAAGGTTCAAGAGTCCGATTGCATAAGGTTTGTTTTTCATCTTCGCCTGCGCGACAGTTGATATCGCCGTCGCAAACCCATGCCTATAACAAAATCAGCCATTCGCAAGCAGGTCGCAACCGAAATTCCAGTTAAGGTAAACAAATCTAGTACTTTTCACCATCCGGTTCTTATAGAAAACCCAGTATTTTTACTTTCTAAGTCTGGTTCCGTTTCCAGTAGTTTTCTAAACCCGATTACATCCATTCCATGAACTAAACGATTTAAAAATAAAAAGTCTTACGTTTAATCAAAGAACCTTATTGAAGCACACCGATCATATTTTCCAAAACCAGCACTATTACCAGTCGCAGAGGGACTACATGTATTGAGCGAAGCTCTAATACACGTAAGCAGTTAAGCTAATATGCAAATTAGCTATTAGCTAACTAAATAATTATCGGTTTTGGAGGTTTGTAAACAATTTATTCAGATTTCCCACACCCAAAAAACCTTCAGTAAACCATAATAATTATTGAAATAATTTAAAAAGTCCTAGTTGTGTCTAGTCAATTAAATAATATGCACATTAGCTATTAGCTATCTGTTCAATTATCGGTTTTTGGAGGTTTGTACACAATTTATTCAAATGCCTCGCACCTAAAAACCCTTTAGTGCTGAAATTATTTTGCTTTAGAACCTTAATAATTAGTGAAATATTGCAAAAAGTCCTAATTTAGTGTTATAAAGTTTGCTAATATGCAAATTATCTATATGCTAACTATTCCACGCTCAAGTTTTTTGTCACAAAATTCAAATAATGCTGAATTGACTCACGTTTGGAATACATTCATATCGACCAATTTTACGGTTTGACTCGCATTTGAATTCGTCACTGCGACATTCACGATTACCTGCAACCAAATACAAGCGTACAGTTAAGCTGTTTCGAACATAGTAAATTTTGGCCCAATCATTATATGTGCTTGTGCTTGCAAAAATGTACCCGTGTTCAGAATTTTTGTGCGACTCAGACACAATATAAAGTTGTTTAAAATAAAGTACCTGTACTCGAGGCTCACCAATACATCCTTACAGACAAGATCCAGACAACACTAAGGTTCGGATTTAACATTTAGCTAAAAATATAAACGTCAGGTTTAAAAATCGCCTCACGCAATCATACCGCAATTAAGAGAAGTTTTCTCATCAGATCCATCATGACAATCGTCTTCCCCGTCGCACAGAAACGCTCGATTAATGCATTTACCGTTATCGCACCGATAAACATACGTTCCCTACAATAATATTAACAACAATAATAATAATTATTATTATTATTATTATTATTATTATTATTATTATTATTATTATTATTATTATTATTATTATTATTATTATTATTATTATTATTATCCAAGGTTCAAAAATCGAGAAAATTTAATAGTAAACCGATTCAAATTAACGTAATTGCTTACGGTCACCACATCAATCAGTAGTTGCGGTAGACGTAAAAATCGCACCTGCAGGACCTATCACCGAGTAGTAAGAAATGCTCCAATGGACTGTAATGCCCTCCGTTAATTGGCAAAAATTCTTACCAAACAATTAGACGTGTTCCTGTTGCACTGCGGACCTTCATCCCATTTGTCACTGCAATCATTATCACCATCACATTGCCATGTCTCAGGAATACATCTACCGGACGGACAACGAACGCTGAAACCGAATCGCACATTGTCGTCAAAAGAAAAAACAATTTGCTTATACAGCGCGCTTTTTGCAATATGATGTAATCAGGTTCCTTCAAAAACGACATACTATACATAGTTAACAAGTGGCATTAAGCTCTCCAAGTGTTATTACGGCGAATTCAACACTAGTTTTACCGAAATAAAAAAACAAAAATTTATATATAATACACATTATGTTAATATGCATGTAACTTTCACGTCAACTTAACGCGTGGCATTTGGAGGTCCAAGTTATATGTCCAGGATGCAAATGGAATCACAAAATTCCGGAACCAGAAAGCGAAAAAATACAGAGACCAGGAAGTGAAAATATCTGTAATCGTAAAATTTTGACTTATTTTTTGTATATATCAAGCTCCTATGTTTAGCAGACGCAGAATCTACGAAGTTGTTTCCTTATTTCTAAGTTTGTGAATGTTCGATTAGCTACTTTTGGTATTAAGTATGACACAAATTGAAAATTTGGCAATACACACGTGGAAAACTATAGCAAAAAACACCGCAACACCATCACATAGATGCAACATGTCACTAACTTAAACTCAATTTTGTACGTTATTTTCGCATAATATGAACAAGCGGTTATCGAATCAAACACAACATTAAAACGCGTCAAGTTATCTACTACACAATGTCTCACTTCAGTACCGTAACCAGAATTTTAGTTGCATCTTGATTCTAATGCATGTTAGGCTATAACTGGTGTACGCCATGTCACAATTTTTACATGTCTGTCAAGTACCTGTGTCGCTCAACCGCATGCAGACCCCGCCCCACAACGAAGGGCTATGAACAGAGGGGGCAAGACAGTTCTGGGGGGACGGCAACCAAAGTTTCCTTAACATATTGAACGTTTTTCAAAAAATTTCGGCCATGAGTAAGCGAAGATGTTCGTAATGGAACGGCGCCACCCTTCGTCCGTCCGTAGTTGCGGCGATGTGTACAGCAATTCAAAACCAATGACTACTTTATTGTCACAAATCTCAAACAAACACTCAAAATGCATACTGAAGCAATCCACACGGCTGATCATGACAGTACGTTTTGACTTCGTCCGCATTATCACCGCAATCGTCATAGCCATCGCACAAATCAGCTGGGGTGATGCAAATGTTGGTCGCCGGACAGCGGCGCTTGACGCCACGGCATTTGATCGGAAGACTGGGACACGTAGAGTTGTTCTCGTCAGACACCTTCAAGTAAACCGTCTTCTCTATCTACATAACTCACACACCGTTAATAACGATATGTGAAAACATAATCATGAGTGTAGCTAGTATTTTCCATCGGCGGTCACGTTCTATTAAAATTTCGAAGGGCGGTAACTGTGTAACCAATTGGAAAAATTCATAAAACCCTAAGGACATAAATCCCTAAAAAATTGGTTTCACTTACTAAACCCCTTCTGGCTACACCCTCGCAACGGTTTCGAAAGTTAGACTCAAGTCCTCACTTTGGAAGTTCGGATAACTTTGCTTTACTCACGCGTATTCAAATAAGCAGAGCCAAATGTAATCAATATTATTGGTTTCATCACTAAGTATTAGTTGCGCATATAAATATCGGTTCAACCCACAGATAATGGAAAACTACAGTTTAGGTTCATGGCGAGGTTTAAGCTTAAAGCACGATGAGCCACTGAAAAACTCATGTTTTGCCTTACTGCTTTTTAATGACACAAAAAATCCTGTTAATCTGTTCGGACAATTAGAAATAATGCTGATTTTTTTTCCTTCCAGAGCAGTGTATATACAATTAGTCTCGAACTAACCAATTTGTCGTGGCAGTCGTTATGCCCGTCGCATTTCCTCGTCCCCTAAATAAAACGCCCTCCACTGCACCAGAACACACCCCCCCCACAGACGCCCCCGCCTGAAAAAAAAAAAAAAAAAACAAAAAAAAACAAAACAAAAGAAAAAAAAACAAAGCGACGCAGCCCAGACACAGCACCGGCACAGCCCCCGCACACACAAACACACTCACAAAAAAAAAACCAACCCCCCAAACTGCCGTGCTTTAGAAAAATGATGTAACTCCAGTTTTACGGTTTTTGAAATAACTTGATTTTAGCTTCTGTGGCTGTAAGATTTGCCAGCAATGTCGGAATGAAACAAAAATTGGAATACTGCTAGCTTAAGGATTCCCGCGGCTTATGTCAAAATTTCAGGTGGCTATACGAGCTGGCTAAGCAATTATAGCCATTTCTCATTTGCATATGGGAGTTACTCCCTTTTTGCGATGTACATATGCTTACATATGTGAGTAAAAAATGACGTATCTCCAAAAAATCGCACGTAACATTTCAGAATACTCACACTTAAGTGACGTAACTCCATAAAAAACGAGTTACGTCCGTTTTACATTGGATTGAGCAAGTTTGCTGCTATACGCAGTTGATAAATTGATGTATTTTTGGCAATTGTATAAATCATAGATCATCTTCTTCTTCTTCAGATTCGCCTGAATGTTGGGTAGCGACAGGTAAATTTTGCCAAAATGGTCTAGCTGCCGTACGCATGAATTTGAGCAAGTTGTTAGTAATTGCACTTTTGCGCTCCTGTTTTATTCCGCGGGGTCCGCTTCGAACTCTGGGCAAAACAAATTTAGTACTTTTCTTCAGAAAGCAAAATTGTTTGTATACTGTATCATTCAAGGCCGTCATATACCATAGAACACGACTTCTGCGTTGAAATTGTGCTACCGCAATTTTGCTTAGCAGTGGTCGGGGCTCGCGAAGTTGTTTTGCACTGGAGTCGTTGGTCCATGTACGAAAATCATCACACTAAACAATTAGGTTTAGAACGTGTAAAGCATAACTTTCGCTTAGGATAGTTTAAAAAACTAAAGTATTGATTTTCTGTTGATCAAAATAGGTGGCACATTTCTAACAATTGCATAACATTCGTTTATTGGTATTATTAGCAATTCTTTATAGAAACTGAGATGTATGTACTTGTGAGAAAAGGGAACTAACTTTCATTTCCAACGGCAGAACATGACCAGATGCTGACTTGGATACCGCCATAACGAAGTCATCAAAATTTTCGATGTTTCTCATTTTTTTCATCTCATGCTCCACTGCGTGATGTATTGAATCAGCCGACATGAACGTGTGTCCAGGTTCGAGATACTTTAATGTGATGACCTCCGCCGCCAACTCGTCACTGTTGACAGCTCGTATCATAGCTGAATACAACGTCCAGTTTTTATTTTGGCCACTGCAATTATCTAACCACAGAATGAAATGTTTCACTTTTTTGTATTGAACAAAAAATTTCCAGAATGCACTCGTAATGTCAGCTGCTTGACGACCGCTTGTAGCTTCGTGCCACACTACTGCAACTGACTGTTGACCAATTGGTGAAACCTGACAACCCAGGAGTGCAAATGTTTCGTTGTATGCAATAATTCTAGGAGTAAACACACACGATTTGATTCCAGGTAAACGAGGCAGCATAATTACTTTCTGTAAGTCTGCTGAGACGATCATGGTGTCTTCCTTAGATTGTAGAGTTTTGTCTGAGTCGTACGCATCTCGAGCTGTTCTTGCTCTTTGAAGATGTGCAGCGTGTTGAACACAACAGTCGCAGTCTACGCCGTCGTGTTGTACTTTTGCATCAATACATTTCACGTGAACTGTGTGCGTCTTGCATTCTTCACATTCTTCATTTCCGAGAGTTGCAAAACTAATGTTCATGTTGCTTACAGTTCTACGATATATTTCGTAACCAACATTTAATCCAGTTGTTTCTTTGAAATTTTGCCACATCTGACTAATTGATAGGTCGGACGGCAAATATAACCGTTTCGGCGCATGTTCTCTGCGGTAATGACTGATTGATGGGTTGAAGCTCAATATGTGTTTTTTAATTGGTTCCGTATCCGTCTTCGTTTTGCAAGCCGATTTTCCTCGCCTGTCTCCGACTGGAGGCGTTTTGTTAGGATCAGCAAGTCTATGAGCATAGAAAACCACCTTATCGCTACCAAAACCGAGCGTGGAAAGGAAGAAAACTTTGCATACCTGACATACTGTTCCATCGGATTGTTTAAGCTGCCAAATAAGCGTATTGTTTCTGCGTGAATGATTTGTTTCCCTCTCTTCTACGTTGCCCGATTCACTTCGACGCTCGCGCGATTTAGGCTGTTGCTTTACCAGCTCGCGTAATAACATGCGTCTTTGGTCGACAGATGCATTCCAGTAACTATTATAGTTAGTCAGTCTTTCTTCGTGTGTAATACGATTTTGACATTGAAGAAAACGACAATTGCAAATGTCCCCCATTGGATGTTTCTTCATTTGTTCCAAAATTGACATTTTGCGGATGCGTTTTGGCTTGGTAGGACCTGCGGATCCGTCCGCTTGACGAGCAACATCTTCATCGATTCGTTGTTCGTTTTCGATAAAGTCGTTTTCTGGTTTTGGTTTTCGTCATTTGAGCAGATTTTCGTCAATTTGCGAATTTTCGTCATTTGGCAGAATTTTCGTCAATTAACAGAATTTTCATCAATGAGCAGAATTTCGTCAATTTGAGAGGATTGGCCGAAATTGGGCATGTGCGCCATCCAACAAAACATAGTTTCTCAATTTGAGCATTTCACCCTGCTATCCGATTCTTATTGCACAACCAAATCTTACAATACACGTATAATATTCAAAATTCCGAAAACAAAATATAAAAAAAAATATAAACAAACCCAATATTGAACATATTTGTTGACATGCAGTGTTGGATTCGAGTACTGCTTTCGTTACAGAGCTAGGTAAATTCGTTGACACACTAGGAGAATGTTGTTGATATAGAAAACCGTAATCAGTGGGTTGTAAAAACGTACTAATTGGAGGTAGTTGGGGATCGATCGAGGGCGGTGGTTGAAAGACGCTATGGGTGGTACTCGTATGTGGTTGAGAAACAACTCCTTCGTTGGACATCAAACGGACACTTGTACAATTGTTGCTTCTTATTCCTGCCTGAACCAGGTCGCTGAAACAGTAACTGTGAACTTTAAAGTTACTAGAAAAACTAGATTGTTTTAGCAAAGTTAGGAATTTTATATACAAGCCAAATATTAAAAAACAAGTAATGGTTTAATTGGGGTTATCAGTGGGACAGTGGTCGAACGACGTTGTAAAAAATAAAAGCGATGACAAAAGAAACTACTATGATCTATGCATGAGATACGACATCAACTCCCAAATCAAAAGGCGAAGTAAAAACGTATCGTGCATAAGTTTGTTGAAATAGACACTTGCAGCGTCTGCCTACGGTTTCATTTTTGGCAATCGGGCGAGCCATGTTACGCTCAACTATTTCATTAGCTATACTTTACTGGGTTTGTTGCATGAAAAGCGCTGTAGTACAATAATCAAGACGAAATTTAGTTTAATGATTCAGCGCTTACCACTTCTGGTCCACACTAAGTACATCGTCTAGCACGGTTTCTAGACAGTCTTTGGCAATTTCCATCGCTAGTTTTGTTGACATGAAAACTAAACGTATACTGGATATGACTCGCGCAACAGTAGGATTGTCATCACATTCCGTATTAAATAACCAAGTCGCTTCCAGAGCTTGCGAAACCTGATGGGTCATCAATTTGCGATTATTTTGTAGCTGAACAAGAATTTTACTCTCGTTGAACAATGTGATTTTACGGCAGGAAACAAAGGAATAGTTATCGGCACCAGGCCACCACAGCCACACGTCGTTGTTGTCATGGTTCAAGTTGGCTGGCGCTGTTGCAGAGTCGCAAACAATGGCTGGATGATAATGCCTACCCCATCTGGCCCAAACGTACTCCCCCACTTTGAAATGCATAAGTAATTAAACAGTGATGTAGTTAACCTGGAATCTGTGAACCGTTAAGAAACATTTATAACAAAACACAGCAAACACATACGCATAATTATTGTCAGGGTGCGCGGCCAGATTATTAGTTGAACGGGTTTAGACAACTGGGAAAACAACGGCTGACTCGGCCTTAACAGCGTTCATTGAAAGATGAAAAACTTTCCAGCAAAGCGAGAGTAAAACCGGACGTAATTTTGGTATTAAAGAAAATTGAAGGGGGGCTAGACTTACCTCTAGTAACGTCTCTGGATAAAGTTAAATCGTACAGCTAGCTGCTACTGGAACTACAGCAACTGAATTTTAAAAATAATTTTAGAATGCTATGTAACCGAGATCGATTTTGCAAAATCAAAAAACTAAACACTGATCTGTCGCTAAACTTCGAAAGTGTTTTTACAATTCATCGTTGCAATACGATAAATGTAAACTCTGCATTAAAAATTCCTATTGATTTGTGTTATCAGAATTTATGAATCATCAAAAATCACTTTAATGCTAACGTTGTGCGGAAAAACACAGTCAGATTTGGTGAAAAAATCAACTTAGTAGTACGAAAAACGTTTGCTGTAACGGATACCTACTTATTAAAAAGGACGTAACTCCTTAGTAATGAAAATATATACATCTTTCTTGTATTGTAATTTGGGTAAAAACGACGTAACTCCAAAAATCGCAGGAGTTACTCCTTTTCTGACAGGTTTACATAAATCTTACGTCCTTTTTGTTGTCAGTAATACTACTACTGTGCTCAAATGTTAGGAGATACGTTAAAATTGACTTCACCACGAGAATCAGCGTAAAATTTTGGTCCCGGCAATGCCTTTTTCTAAAAATTGACATATTGTGGAGTTACGTCCTTTTTCCAAAGCACGGCAGAGTAGGCCGTAACATTCCGTTTGAAAAGATCAGCGTTAGACCTAAAAATAATAGCATTACGTATGCGCTAGAATAATTTTTTCCAACTCATACACGGTATTTCGACGCTTCCTTAATCAAATGCTTAGTAGGGCTAAATCCTAAATTCACTAACATAAAATTAACCACTGCCCACTCACTTCCACAACCATTTTCATCCGAGCGATCGCCACAGTTGTCGATGTTGTTGCACACTTCGTCTTGCCAAATACATTTTCTATTTTGACACAAGAAAAATTTCTCAGTTGGACATTCGCGAAATTCTATAAATAAAAAATATTCTACAAGTATATTAATTTATATTACTTTACATGTAGCGACGTCGTCATATTTAAGGCGAAGGTTCGGAATATCGAACTCCTTGGATTTAGTTAAAAACCACCCCATCCGACGTAGTGTTATCCGCTGAGTTCAAAAATGCCATCCGCATGTCTGCACGTCGTCCAGTTTATGTAGCTATTGTATAGCTACAGAAAACAACCTTTAGTTACGCGTGATCCACTGGCTTGATCAGTTAAACGTTTAATTTTTCGAATTTTTAGCACCTGTTGGGTCAAAAGATCGATTCCTAGGATTGGAAAAAAAATTTCCTCAAATTTTCCTTTATTGTAAAAACATCGTTTTATATTCCAATTAAAAAAATGGAATTTACGTTTCTTGATTTCTTTGACGTTTTCAATGAAAAGAACAATAGCTTTTCAATTGTTTTCAACGGTGATCAGGACCATGATACATTTACCACTATTTCTGTTCACTTAGCTAAGAATGGCTTTTTCCCCACGCTGTCCCGTGGTTTTCCGAATCGAAACTATAGACGATTTGTATTTGATTTTTACGCGACACAAGGTATGGTATCGAGATGCTTCCCGAAATTGGCGTGCTAAAGGAACGCACTTGCTGTCTGGTTCGCTCAAGAATAAGAGAATCCGAAGTAAATTTTTTGGAGGTATATAATGTTGTCTAGTGTTAGAAGTTCGTTCGGGTTCTCACTCGATCCGATCGCAATGTTATTTAACTACTGTTCTCTCGAAATTCACGTATGACGCAACCCACTGTCGCAGTTTCATTCATATTGTGGACCGTAGGAACACACAGACACTTATTCCAATTATTCATAACTTCGTGTTACCAGGCACAACTATTTGGACAGATGAGTGGGCCGCATACAGAAGACTAGATAATCTTCCAGGTATCGACCCACCGTATATTTACCAAACAGTTAACTTATTGCGGTTTCAAAGCTTATACTATGTTCATTAAAGCACGTATTCGTGTTTCGTTCTCAGTGAAACAAATGAATAGACTTAAATTTTAAACAAATTGTGCATTATTTCTTACCAATCCAGTATGCCTCTATAAGCATAACCTTAGTATAATCTAACCCAGGTTTATTACGTCTTAAAGCTTTAAGATTCTGGCTTTGCAGTTACTAAGCCCTTAAAGCATACTAGTTTTATGCCTTAACGATGCAGATCACGTCTGTGTAGTCTTTGCCATAGCAAATCCTGTGGCATAAAGCAACAGGGTCGTAACAACTAAAGCAATAAAGCCCTAACCATTTGCCCGAATCGTCATCAGGTCGGAGGTAACCCGTTAGCAATAAATAAGTTCAAAGCTAGTCATTCTTATTAATTCCATTTTTTTGTAATTTACATCTCTCACAGAAACTTTTTGACCAAGCGACATTCATATTCTTATTCTTCACTTCTGTCAAATTTATCTCATTTCTGCAGCCACCACAATCCCATAGAGTTATTAAAATTATTGCATTACACCTCGACAATCATATAAATGGTATGTATGACATAAAACAATGGGTTCGCCACAACCGGGTGCTGCGTTGGAATGAGTGTTTAATGGTCTCCCGGAAACTGATGTCTATACCAAAGGAAAGCGTCAATGAAATGTAGACAGGCGAGTGGCTTCTGAGTGCGACTTTTACTATTCTGTAATAATTTCCAAGAAGTTGTATTTCCATCTTTTTCTTTTATGGAAGAATAGTTCATTGGTTTCTGCTGTCTACACTCGCTACAGGTTTGTACTGCTCTCTCAATACATCCGTGTGATTTATTGCTGGGGCACAATGAATGAACAAATCTGAAATTGGTTTCAACTAGCTTTTTTGGTGAATTTTCCGCGTGCGAAACTGCGGAGAACAGGCTGGCACTCGCGATTTTCATAAAGAACTACGAGAGTTGTTTCATCTTGTGTCGACGCAGCGTTAAAGATATCCAGATAGTTTGAACTTCTTTGTATCTCTACTCTTGTGCTAAACGGATATTGGCTTTTAAAGGTTTGAACGGGGTAGTTTGAAGGCATGACAGATTGAGTACCGCACCATTCGGCATAACTACTGCCTCACACCACATTGTGACCCTTGTGATTTTCGTCAAGGCTTTTTAGCAAATTTTAATGTGTGCCACAAGAAAACCCCTTCGAACTTTATATATAACGCGACGTATCCTTGCCAAAATTCCAGCTGCACCCACGACAAAATGATGACGATTTTTACCGCAAAACTTGGTATCTTCATCGCTACCGTCCTTACAGTGTTTGATGCCATCACAAGTGTACCGAAACGAAACACAGTCGCCGGAATTGCAGAAGAAATCGTACGGCGGTTGACATGTTTCGTTAACCGCTGAAACATTAATAATAGTAATATTAATATTGATAATAATTAGCAGCTATAATAGTTCCCATCAAAAATAAGCACAGACAGTAAACAAGTACACAAACACGTTTTAATACAAACCGCTTCTTATGCTAATTTGATAGACCCATTGTTAGATGGGTTCGCTACCGCTGTGGACTTTCGTTTGAAGCAATATTCTCGTAGGAATAAAACACAGCGAACGGCCTGCAAAATCTAACATGAATTCCAAACAAAAAATCAAGCCATCACTTCCTTGTGACTGGTAACAAGTTCATATCGGTGGTTAAACCAATTAATTAAAAACGACGCGTACACACTTACAAACACATTGTTTGCCTCCATTAACAGCTTTGAAAGTTGAATTACACAAACATTCGACCACTGAATGTGTTGCACGAGAGTCAGGAGCCAAATGACACGCGTGAGCACACCCGCCATTGTCTTTTGCACACGGATTGAAATTCGATTCTACAAACCGCAAACCATTTATACGGTTTAAAACGAAGTCACATTTCTCAGAGAATTAAATAAGCAAATTTTAAATTAAAAAAGTTTACTCGTAAAGCACGTTAATGTCACCAAAACCAAAACAATCTTATGAAGATCAGAAAAAGTTTCCAAAAGCATTGTACGGATATACTCACGTCTTATCCATAACTTTAATTTCTATTACATCAAAGAATTATTTACCGCATCACATCAAAGAATTATTTACCGCATCACATCAAAGAATTATTTACCACATTGTTGTTTCGCTTTGGAGAAAATTCGAATGGTCGATATTAAAGGAACATCTTCGATAACCGCTTGATAGCTACCTCCAGTATGCTTGTCCACGCGATAAATGCCATCTGAAGCAGTTACCGCATGTACTCTGTGAGTGCATTAAACATGCGCCCAAATATAATTTCAGTTCAATCATTAGGGTTGGCTAAATCTTATGATTATTTTAGTGCCGTCTTGCGCCGTCCAGCATGATCGAGCACCGCACCTGCACGTACATAAATATTGCGGCACAGCACGGCATAACAAGTTGTGTAAACAAAAAATTTTTTTTTGGTATAGCTCCACACTAATTCTGCAGTTGCTGATTGACTCAAAAACATCGCTCCATTTGCTGCGTTTTAAAACATTCGGTCAATGACACAAGGCATCGATATCCGATTCCGGTTTATCTGGTAAAAAAACCGACATCCGGAGTATAAATGGGGTTCCAAATATCATAAAAACTGCTTTTTACATGTCGAAATACTAGATATTTTGCAGCGACTTCGATTCCAATTAGACACTGATTTGGAATGAAAAATCCAAGTCAAAAATTAATGTTAAATCGATATGATAAATACATATTTTTGCACGGCTCAAATACTTCCAACAATGAACAAATTTATATCCTATGTTCGGTTAACATCCGGCTCCGGTTCCCGGTAAAATTAATATCAGCTGATCGATCCCTGATTGACACAGAATACCGTCTAAAGCGTTTAGGAATATTTCAGCCTCGAATAATTAAAGCCGCGTTTGTTGACAGCCGGCTACAACAGCGAAAGGCTATCAACAAGTAGCAGTTTCACTAGTAGATCTTACAGTATCCGGAAAGTAATTACGTAAATATTCATTCGTACATGCATACATACTTGCAAGTGGATCCGAAAAGTACAACCAGTTTCCATGAACTTCGATCGATTTTGCTCGGTATCCATCCAAAATCACCTTCCGTCGACCTCCATTCAGATCACAGCGTTCAATTTTCAGACTAATAAAACAATTATGTTAAATTTGCAATCTTTCTAAATTTATGGTCAACATTCTTAAAAGTACTGTTTTCAAAATTCACAAATGGTTATTCTCATCAAATACAACTGTCTGGCTACAATTATTACCATAAAGAGGATCTAAACAAAATAGACTTTTCTGTCGCCAACTGCTAAAGCAGTTTCTAATTCTGCGCAGAAATTTAACAAATATTAAATTCAAAACAATTTGTTTCGGTACGTGGTAGACATTAAAATATACCTTTACTACGACTGATAGGAAAAATGTCAAAACGAAAACATACCATATTTACAATACTGATTCAACTATAGATCACTTCAAACTTACTCGTTTATCGAAGTCCAGTAGATAAACTCTCCATCAACCGTGATTGACGGCACCAAATGCAAATCGGTGGTCACGATTTTAGAGACATTACTGCCGGCCATAGATGCGCGTTCAATCCGTGATTCGAACATACCCTGACCAGTTTGACTACCACGATCGCTCCAGAGCATTAATCTAAAAAAAAATTTAATTTGTCCCCCGAGACAAAGCCCATATTCTCAAATGCATACAGCACCTATCACGAGTTAGGGAAGCGAAAAGTTTACTATCCGGATGAACTAGTGCAACTCCGGAAATGGAAACAGAGGAAGGACAAATCAGATGCAACAAATTCTCTGAATTTATAACCTGACAATTCACAAGTTAGAAAACTATTAGACCTATTACTAACTGGGTGATACGTGTTACATGCATGTGAGACTTCGGGCCAAGATTAGTCTTCTTAGATACTTTATGTTAAACTGTCACCAGTAGAGGTATTAAAAGGACTCGGCGTTATGGCAACACGGGTAAGGTCACATCATGCTTGCTGATTTTATACCGCTTAAAGTATTTGTTGGAAACATGCAATTTCATGCCCAACGAAACACAACGCCTGTAACAGTCAGTGTTTTCGCTGTTTACGTAAGCTATAGTACACACTAAATTTTGTCCACTTAAGGCAACGACTGTCTAACATTCACATTGGTACAATGAACCAGATAATTCTAATCGCTTACCCTTTACACGGCGCCAGCGCAATGCCATAAATTGCATCTCCGTTGACAACCGTGATAACATGTTTTCCTTCAAAATCCATCGCAAATATGAACCCTGAACGTCCGGTGGACCAGTAGATTTTGCCAGTAAGCCAGTCGACTTGAACATCTTCAGCTTCAGCAAGATTCGAACCAAGTTTAGTTGGATCTAAAATTTAATATAACTAAGTAGGTATTTAGGATTTCCCAGAAACTCCTGTGCCATCCAGAACGTCTGCAAAAGATCTATTCGTGTTCGTGTTCTTGTTTTTGTTCCTGTTCCGGTAACGTTTAGTTTCAATAGAAACTCTGGTACGCAATAAATATAATATACGATAATTTCCGCCAGACATTTTGTTATATTTCTAGCCTTCCGTACTTTTACTTCATCAAATACTTGGGTCGCAACATTTAAAAATATATATCCGGCCCCGGATGTAACTCCATTCAATAACTGTGGAAGACGATGCAATAATGTCATAAGACTGTTTGGATCAGTCTGTTGCTTCTGCTTGTAAGCCTAAGCTTAAACAGACAATACGACTTTAAAAGTTTAATATCCTGCTATACTAGACAACAAACAGGAACATACTAATGTTTCGTCTTCCGTTGAGTAGAACACGTACTGAATCCGGTAAATTCATTGGGAACCACGAAATACTTTCGTTACGTGCCGAATCTGAAACAACACAATGCTGATATGACTTCTCCAGCGTTTTAATGTTCTGTGTGTAAGTTCTGGCTTTTCGCTCTCGCCGCCCGCGATATTTTCTTCAAATTGTGTTCACGTAACGAATGATTCGACCCGGTTGACTAGCGCAGACGTTAAATTTCAGGGGGCCTTGTACAGAACTCCAAAGATTATTCCGCAAGCAAATTTTTGGGGCTCCCCTGCCGAAAAAAGTCAGATTCGCGTTGCCAAACGACTTAACATTAGGCTTCGAGGAACTCAGAGAACCCAAGGAATGACCCTGGGAATTCGAATTTCCTGGTAACCAGTGTTGCGGACAATGTGAATCACATTGCGATTGGATCAACATATTTGATCTCGTTTAAATCTATTTCGACTTTATGCTTTTTAATGTAGAAGTGTGTGAGATGTGATTAATATGTTGCGTGTACAAACTTTGCGAGTAGCGTATACCTAATTTCGAAAACTGACCTTTGAAAACCCCTTGCTACACCCATGAGCGTGATCACTACCCATTTCAAAATACACCGTAGAGACTGACCTTGAAACACGACCACTTTCTCTTTGACAGCATCAACAGCAAACAATTTCAGCCGTTGAAGTTTTGGATAATCTTGTTTCAGCGGATTGCTCGTTTGCGCCGGATCAAGATGTGCACTTTTGATGATGTCACCCTCCTCGTACAGTATGTACTCACTAGGTTCTGTGTAAAAAGTAAACAAAACTATGGTAATATGTTTAGAATCGTCCATTTGTTTCAGTCAAAATATTTAAACTATGTAAAACGAGCACAATTACGACATAAATTTTAAATAGTCGTAAACAAAATTTACAAAACTGGGGTTTCCCTAAGATGCTGCACGATAAGCCCCTCCCACTGCCTAGGGCACGCAGCTGTGGTGCGTATGGTTGTGAAAAAGAGAAGAAAACCAAACTTTCTACACCTTCGTACGTGTCAAGCAAAACATATAACAAAAAATGCGCAACAAAGCAAAAGACCAACCGACACATTTGCGCTGATCTGGTGACAGCTGACCACGAGCGCATTTACATCGATATGCATTCGTTGAATCATCATCGCCAATTGGGAAGCACAACTGTTCGCATGGCTGGCGACGTAGATTGTCCGATATCTGACACGGAGACTGCACTAAAATTTCTTACAACATAATTACCTATATACACACATACATTACACTAGTAAACGTAGTTGCACGCATGTGCAACCTTTCGTAATGCAATCGGTCTGGATATATTCAACATGTTTGTTATAAAGCAAGGACTATGCCTATTGAAACCTTCGCAAAGACCATGTCACACAAAGACCGAATCTATTTTGCATAATAGACACTGTTGAAGTTAGCGGCGCCTTCAAGTTTGTATTCTGTATACATAATATAGAATTTCGTTAATATTAATTAGATATGTGTATATGGATACTGTTCTAAGCTGGAACGATGCCCAAAATACGTACATGGGGAGTTCCAGGTTTAAGAATATAGATAGATATACGGTCAAACATCCAATTGCATACATCACTGCGGTAAAACTAAAAATATCTCAGTTCACACTCAATTTATTCCACGAGCATTCTTTCAAATTTAAATTTAGTATACATCACATTGACCTAAATAGAATAAATAGTATTTTACTGCGCAAAAGCTGGACATAAAATAGTTTTATAAAATCTATGTACGACAAACACCTTTTCCTTGAACGCTTTGGTCAAACACGGCAACGTCTCCAAGTTCCTTCAAATTAGCTCGCACTTTTCGCGCCGGACCAAGTGACTTAGGCAACGCAGGCACGGAGAACACCGTTTTGAGATTGCGGTCAGACCAGAATAACTTGCGGTTCATAATTGCGAGACCGTAAGGGTTTGCTAAGTCTGTTCGCACTGTGTCCACTTTTTTTCCTTCGGGATCAGTTCGCTTAAAGTATAAAACATATACGTCGACCACTGGTATATGGTTGGTGGATAAATTAATTCGAATCCACATCGGAACTCTCCTATATTTTTAAATTCCATTTTAAAATGGACACATTGCTGCGTGGGACCAGGGGTAGATCACAATAGAAAACAGTGATAAATATAAAATTTTGAATTGAAAAATTTTGACCCCCGTTTTTCATCAATATTAAACTGACGAACTGCAGGGTTCAGCTGGCAATGCAACACATGCTAAGTTGAACAGACGGCCACTGGATCATTATTGCTTTGTTAGCTTACTCGTGCCCTACCCGGGATAGAACAGCATGATATAATAATAGTGAAGTTACACAAAAGTTTATAAACCCATCGCCATCTGGCAATAGATTCGGTAACTTCTGAACCCAGATGGTGATCTTTGAAAATTAGCACGTTTCTTGAATTAAAGCTACCTGATTTTTCTTTTAATAAATTTGGTATCCACCGATTTACCCTTTGTGTCTTATAAAACTAGAATACAACTTATAAATAACTTTGACAAGTATTTCACAGGAGTACACGCAGTGAACGCGAACTCACCCGAATACTGTCGGTCATAGAATCGATCCAGTAAATGTGGTGTTCGTTTGGATCGACGACTAAATCCATTGGTTCAACAATGCCAGAAGTTACAATCGCTTTCCGTTCGGTGCAATCTAGTCGTGCGCGCATCAATACTGGAAGTTGACCACGGTCGATCCAATACATAAACCTGAACATCAGCAATAAAACAGCATTGATGTACAGTCATGGGCACAGCCAGTGGAGGTGTTCAGAGCAGAATGTGACCGGATATCTGAACCTGGTTTGCTATCCGGCGAAAAATTTATAGCCGGTGGTCCCGAATTTTTAAGACTACTTTTTGTCAACTACTGATAACATCTAATTTATTGCTGGAAATTAGACACGCTACAAATAAGCAATTGCTTCACAAACGCAACACCATATTAACTTTAATAATATTCAATCACAAAAAGTTATGAGCAGCTATGAAATGCTTGATCACAACACCGCTGATTACCGTTTCACTGGATCCACAGCAATGCTTCTTGGACTCTCCGAGATAGTTGAGTACAATTCCATTCGATATTTTCCGTCCAATTTTGACACTTCGATTAAAGTTTCGTCCGAATCAACGTTAATCCAGTACAGATTATCTTAAAGAGTAATGCATCTTCCACAATAACTCACGTTCACTTAGCCGTAATGGTCATACTGTCAAGTACATGTCAAAAAACACGCTTAGTTTGTGACTTCGAGCCCTCTGCAGGTCAGGTTTTCCAGCTATATAAAATAGGTCTGGCACCCGGTCAATCCTACAAACCTAGTTGAACTTGACTGTATTTTGTTGCGACAACCTAATATTTTCAACAACAAACGAAAAAAACTTACAATTAACCCAATCAACCGCGATACTTTGAATGCCGTAGCGTCCAATTGCCTCACTGACTATAACTTTCTTATGGGAGCCGTCAGTTTGAATCTTTGCAATACCGCGATCAGCCCCAGCAACATCTGCATAATAAATCGTCCTTGTTCCGACATCAGTGTCAACAGATACAATTTTGGTTCCTTAAACAATAATATTTAATTTATCTATTATTTATTGTCGCTAGTCGCTACTTTTACATGTTATGTAATGCAATTAATATGTCATATCACGAAAAATTGTCGTATTTTCTTACAAGTCAAACTTTTATATGTAACATATTACAACATCGATCCCGTCAACAGACGCGAATTTGATTCGTTAAATATTATAACATTTATCTATTACTTTAAGTCGCTATCTAACAACAACAATGCCACATACAACAGTATCGAAAATGAAAACTACAGGCAAGACAAATGCGCAGAATATGTATATACGGGTCTAAATTCAGCTGATAACACAAAACTATTCCTCTATTATGACCGCAATTTAGCACACCACTCAAATCGCATAAAAAGTTTCAATTTAAATCAGGTCTCCGGTTTGTAACATACTGTATTGCTCCTGAATACAAAATTTCTTCTTCAAAAATACCCAAAAGTAACAGTTTGTTGTGGTAGTTTTAATAATACTATTTCTCTAGATTCAGCATTTCATAAGAAAATTTTTCAAACAAAATTTATGTATTACTAAAATGTATAATCCTTGTGAAGAAAATGCTATAAGCGGTAATTGAAGATACTGAAGCGACCGGCCACTTTAGCCTGAATCATGCAGTTTCTATTTTGTCTAAACATCTTCCGCTGACAAAATCAATAAATAAAATCATAGTATAACGGTAATATGAAAACATTCTTACCTCCAACAGGAGTTACAGCATCTTTGTGATAATCATCAGTGCTTGCACCACGAATTTCGGTTTCCGTACTGATCAACAAAAACGAATCATATGCTGAAACAACAGTCAGCCTCATCTTACGCCACTATAATAATATGGTGATGATAGCTGTCGTTGGTAAACACTAAAGACCGAAAGCTGAAGTTGTTCAGAGATAATATGTTATGCAGGCGCTATTCCAAAATAATTCTGATAAAAAATCGTCTTTCCATTGTGCAATATCTTGTATATTGTTATTTATTATGTAAGCTTGCAGTAAACACTCGAATATAAAGTATTAAAGTGAATGCGCTACACGACATGTACAGCGCATACCTAATGATATGTTGCCTCAAGCAGCCAGATTTAAACCGCAGCTGCGCCATACCGTACCTTTGCACTTGTTATCCTCCATTTTGAATCCGGTTGCACAAGCACATTTGCGCATATTGCCTTCAAGCGGAATGCACAACTGCTCACAGTCGCCGTTTCGCTTTTGACAAGGATGCGATCCTGTGGTTTCGGATTTTGCGGCTACAATAAGGATTTAGCAATGAGCACTGGACGTCAAGGTAACTTTTATCCCAATATTATCCGATAGGCGTCGGAATTCCGGATATGCGTGTGAAATATAGACTATTGATGAGTACTGGATACCCGAATAATTTGTTTATTGTTATATTATTTAGTAGGCCTCGGATATCCGGTAATTTGTATAATGATCCGGCAAAATGTGCCAATTAATATTGGACCAATTGTAGTAGAAATGCATGTATTGATCGAAGCTCGGACATACTTTTTAATCAGTCTAGTTAAGCAGAGGCTGATTCAAAAATTTCTAACGGGGGGTAGGCTGTCAAATGTTATAAAACGCATAAATTATAAGTTCAAAAAATTTTGCAAGGGTTAAAATTGAAAGGACCTTATCATTTTATAACAAAATAATTTCTGACGGTTAAAATTGTATTTTTTACAAAAAATTCTGATGGGGAAATTAGGAACCTTACCATTTTATCACAAAAAATTCTGACGGGAGAGGCGTACGCCCCCCTAGATTCGCTAGTCTAGTTAAGCATTCTAAACTTATGAAGCACAAACGGATAGTTTTTCCCACTTATATTCCAATTAATCTAATATATAACTTAGGTATTAGCTAACTATTCATTGATCAGTTTTGGAGGTTTATAAACAATTTATTCAGATTTGTCGAGCCCAAAAATCGTTCTAATTTAGGCTTAACCAATTATACAAATTAGCGTGTAATTAATAAACGGCTGGAAACTTTAAAACCCCAATGCGATGTTAACACCCCAGGATAATAAGCGTTTAAACAAAAGGTTATCAAGATCGGTTCAGCGGTTCCTGAAATACTTTTCGGACGGACAGACGGGCGGACAAGCATCCACCTTTAGTCACCGTTTCGCCTAATAATATATTTTGCGTGGTGCCCATTACTAACTAATGCAGGTACTTCCTAAACTAAAAGCGACATCATCAAAAACATGTATTTCGCGGTATTTATTTGAACCACAAATACGCCATTACTCCATATTATCAATGGAACAAGGGTAATAATCGAAATTAATAAATGTCGCATATTGTGTGAGAATGAAAAAGCTCAATTCGAATAGAAATACGAGATGTTTATTTACATGCAAACACCTTGGGACCAGGGTGGCACCGAACCCACGATTTGACCGAATCCGAATCCGAATGCAGTGCTAATTTGCCAAATCCGAAACCGAATCCGAATCCTGCATTTGCAAATTTCAGATATATCGATAATTTGTTTCAGAATATCAACGCAATGCCAGCCGTATAACTTTTAATACATTAATATATTTCGTCCCGACGTCAGTTCTGAGATTTCTCACCTGAAATAAAAAATATTGATTTTTATAGCAAGGTATTTAAAAATTTTATTGCTTAAAAATGAAAAAAAAAACATATTGCCGAACTTTGTTGGATTCGGCTTTTGGATTCGGCTTTTCCACAACCGAATCCGAATCCGAACCTCAAATTTTTGCCGAATCCGAACCTCAAATTTTTGCCGAATCCGAATCCGAATCTGAACCTTCGTTGCCACCCTACTTGGGACTGTCTGCCGTATAACAGTTATGCTGAAGTTTACTTACAACTTTCTTCGGCATGCGCACGTTTACAAGAAACTGGATACCTTGCATGATGCATAATATAGTTTTATTACAACCATTAATTTTCCACTCACGCTGACAATCCTGGATTAGGCAATCACCGCAGGCCCGAAACGGAAGGTATATTGATGTTACATGTCGGTGGCGTTAAAAAACTTAACCCGTTTTGTAAAATTTTCGAAACCCGCACATGGTGACCCACTGATATCTGTTTCGTCCCTCGAACATGCTTTAAGCTGGCAGCTTCGGGCCAGGTATTGTCCGTCTGGCAAACTTACACATCAATCGACGGTGATAAATATTAATGCCAACCAAATCTTCAACGTCAGCTTTGTAGGTTTTTGGTTCGCTTGTAGGGGGCGACGCAGAAGCACCTCCACCGGTATCCAAATTAATGCGAACTACACGTTCATACGCTGGATCCGCATAGTACAACGACGACTTGTAGAACGCAAGGCCCAGCGGTCGATGCTGTTGAGATTCAGGCAAAATGGTTCTTCTTAAGTTGCCTTCCATTGTACAGCTTTCGATCTGGAAACACAAGTTCAGTGTTAAACTGTATAATGCCCATTTTCCTCTGACAAGACTCAAGAGAAACGTTTGGAATTATCTAAACAACAAAAACTTCTCGATCGTCAAATACATAATTTTGAAGAAGAAAAGTTAGCTCTGAAAAAATCCAAAACAAAACCCGATGTCCAATTCAAGTAATTGCGATGATGACTCTGAATTCGTTTCTCAAATAGGCTAATAATAAATTAGTTTCATAGGTCTGCTCAAAATTTGCAAAACCCTAACTCTAGTGTGAGCAAATTTTGGAATACTTTGGTGAAACAGTATCCGATTTAAAGTGTAAAGGACTCTAAGTTAAGCTCAATTCAATGATAAATCTAGTAAAAGCCAGCTCAACAAGCTCATAACTGCCCTTATCAGTAGTTTTTACATCTCTGTAAGCCACATCACATAGGTATTATTGTTGGAATACTAAATGCTTCCCCATTATAAAGCGAAATTAAAAGCATACGACGCGTTACATGATACAGTCAACACACGCATAGAATTAAGTGTTCAGTAATCACCGTTGCGTCTACGGCGAAGGCTTTATAATAGTTTTTTGGATTTTTATTCATCGCCACCAGACGCGTTCAAAACGCGATTACTGTGGTGTTTTAAATCACGGTGAGTAGTATACACCCCCCTAGGGACAGACGTAAGTGACTGTCCCTGGGGGGGGGGGTTCCTTGACGACTAATACTTGTAATTTTGTTGTGTTTCAGGTGCAATCATCAAGACGAAAAAAGATGTGCTACATTTTTATATTGTTTGTTCATAATTGCGTTTATAAGTAAATTTTATGTGTTTTTTATTACGAGTGTTAAGCAGTATGTAACCTGCTATCCGTTTCCGGTAAAAATCAGGGCCAATGTAAAGAAGTATAAGCATATTCATAAGCCTAAGCCTAGCCAAAAATTAGTCTAAAGCTTAAGTTTATTCTATTACAGTCCCACAGAAAAACGTTCCACCCTGATCTTTATATGGACCAAACTCCGTGTAGGTTCCCGTTATAGAAATAACTGAAATTACGTTAATCCAAAATCTTAAAATTTTCGGTGCTTTTGATATATTTTCTTTGAAAGACCGTTTGCGTTATTCTGGTCACTATCTGTTTTCGTTATTTTTACTGTCCATATTATATACACCGTGGTGTTAAGGTTACCGTAGTTTAAACCTTACTTTCAATTTTAAACCTTATCTTCAGTTTGTGATAGGACTTGTAGATGGTAATGATAGAACCTGATCATAACAGTAGTATACCTTGTTCCTAAGTGTAAAGTTGGCACATAGCGTAAAGCGAGCTTATGCCTAAAGCAAAAGAAATTAGTCTTAAGCTTGAATACTCTATTGAGGTCGTACAGAAAACGTTCCATCCCTGAAATTTACTGAACACTTGAAGCTATAACAGTGAGACACGCACATGCTACAGTTTGCGAGATTGACGGTAAATTCCAGTGTATTGTTTTTAACTGAAACGGAGATAATTGATCAAAACGCTCAGAATTAGTTCAAGTCAGAGTGAAAATCAATCCCTCTCACATTGAGTAAATTTAGGGTAAAGAAATTAAGTGTAATTTCTTGCGTTTGCCAATTTTGAGAGGGTTCCACATTTTGAAAGGTGCATAATACCGGTAACCCACAAGTAAGCGTTCGGTTTTTAAAATGACAAACTTTTGCAAACGAAAAACTATACTTAATTTCGAAGCTGTCCATTCACTATGTCATATCTTTGTCATTGGTGGTCACAACATTGACCACTCACAGTGAGCGATAGATTTTTAAACTGACAAACTTTCGCATATGCGGATCTCAAATATCGGTTGCTTTTAGTTGTAATGAATATATTTTTATAACGCGGATTGGATGTTGATAGCTACTGCAACGGCAGAGATTTGTTGCCTGGGTTTATTAGCGTATTACTTATACGCGTAATTGGAAAACTGTGAAATGTGTTTCTTTTTACCTCAAAAGCCCTCCTGATATCCTTGTTTTAATTGAATTTCGTAGTTTTTGCTGAAACTAGCTAGCTAGTGATATTATGGTTGTCCATAGGTTTGGTTTTAGAAGAACCGTTTTGGGAGGATGCTATCATTATTTGGTGCAGCCTGCAGCATTTTTTTTATGTTTCCACCGGATTGTCAAATGTTTGGCACCTATTACGATTACCAGAGAATCTATGCTCAGCTATGGGGTGGGTATTCTGAAATGTGTGTTTCACCTATCAGAGTTGGTGATAGGTCTTGTAACTTTCAAACTAGCGTGAAAATTTGTTCATTCGTCTCGTTTATATGTCACGCACTAGGACCGTATTCTTAAATGTGTAAACCCGTGAATGGTGAAGTGTTTAATTAAACACATTTATAGTATTTTGCTTGACCAATTTGTATACCGATTTTGAGATCCACAATTGCCTAAGGTCATCAATTTGAAAACCTATCGCTAACTTGTTATATGTGCTGTAGCCATATATCAATATGGACCTAAACCATTGGTTCACCCATGGCAGACGCGTGCTTCAGAGCTGTGATACTAATATAATTCTGTATAAATTTTAATTCCAACTTTTGTTAGACCCTCTAATATATATTATATATGTATATAGATATATATTGTATTATATATACGTATATATATTATATATATATTTATATTTCAATGTTTACTTAGTTTTAATTTGACGCCGACATTCTTATCTAGAATTCACTTAACATTTTTGACGAAATTTCTTATCTGTCCTGAAGGTAAATATTGCCGACGAAATTTCTTATCTCCGTTGAAGGTAAATATTATGTTTATTTTGGCTAGAATGACAAGTATCCTGGATTGCATCGGGTGGTATAAACTGCCACGATTTGCAGTCCAGAGCTAGTTTATTATTGTGTTCCCGGTTTACAGGGTGGTACAAGCTGCCACGGGCAGCTCAGAGTTTCATTGGTTGTTTAAATTTTGGAC